>JAOTAX010000002.1:30286193-30298015 GCA_025629825.1 Erythroxylum guanchezii
TAATGATTACGAATCATTAGTCGCTACATGTGAATTTCAACATAACAATTACGGATTATATCGAAATTCTAGCAATGTGTTTGAAATTAACAATTTAATGAACGCATTAAAATCATCAATTCACAATACCCAACGGGTTCATACATAAATAACCGAATAACAACAAAAATCCGATTATCCATACATAATCCCCATATCAATTAAAATGGGATAACACAATCAATTCCTAATGAGAGAAAAAAACAACAGAATAATTAAATAATACTTAACCCGTGTCGTCGGCATCGATATTACCTCCGAACCGGTGTTGGGACATTTAGCACTTCATAGGTATTTTTCGAAAAATTACTACAACCCCATTTTAATCCCTAATCAAAAGTTCCTAATTAACTCTTCACAGCCGCTAGCTTAATCTCCACTGTGCCTTCGCTATTTTGCTCCCTTGCTGCGTTTGTTCATCCACGCCTGCGCTATTCCTTCGTTGATGTTGCGCCTGTTCTCACATCTCTCAATGTAGCGTCTTTTTCCATCTCCCCTGTAGCAGTGAGTGTTGCGTGATTTCCCTAGCTGATTTATTTCCTGTTTTCTTTCTACTATAGCGTTGATGGGACCATTAAAGGTCACCCATCAACTTAAAATCTTGCTCCTCTCCTCTTTACTAAAACATTGCCCCTACTGTTGTGCGTGATGCCTTAAAACGCTGCGTCCCTCGGTAATTTAATTTGCCCCTCTACTTTTGCATGATTTGACAATTAAATTGCAACTCAACCTAAATCCCTTCCGTCTCTTCTTGTTTACGCCTATGAAATGTTGTGTCATCGTTCCCTATGGCGTCTCCCTTGTTCCTGATTTTACAATTAAATTTCTGCCTTCTATTAAAACGTCAGCCCTCCTTTTATGCATAAACGCTGCGTTTAAACGCGTCTTCTGTTTAATTTGCCACCGTAAATTCCCTTGTCTCGCTGCTGCCCATTTAATTTTGCTCTCATTTTATTGCTGTTGATTCCTGATTAGACAATTAAAATGTCTCCCTTAAAACCCTGCTGTTCGAGTCTTTCCACGTTGCGTTTTCACTGTTAATTTAATTTGTTGTCCCTCCAAAAACACTGCGTTGGTTGCTTCATTTATTTTCTATTTTTCTTGCCTTTTGTTATTATTATTCTTTTTACCTCCATAAAAGCAAGTAAATATTAATTTTCAGAAAATGATCCATATGTTGTACTTTTAACTCACTTTAATTTTTTTACTTTCGAATTGTACCTAAAATAAAATGTGAATTAAAGTGAGTATCTTAAGCATTTTTATGTCAATAATTGTTAAGTGTAAATGATTAAAAATATTGACAATTAAACACATATCAGCTATTACTTTAAATAAAATAATAGGAGTAAATAAATATACGATTAAAGTCATAATCTTTTTCAATTACCATGACATATAATCAATTACTTGTGTTTCTTATTTATTTTTCTTTTGAGTAAAAATTACCTTTATTTAGTATAGTTGATACTAAATCATAGTTGATTGATGCATATTTGACCATATTTATACACCTATATTTAAGTATTCTGCTTAATATTTTGTAATTTTATTATATATTTAGTATTTAATTCGCTCCTAGTACATTCGTAGGTTATGATTATGAACCAAAAGGAGAGGAATTTAGGTGAAATTGTGACATAAAATGAAGAATTGAAGTAATTGGGAGATAAACAACTGTGTATTTCCATGTAAGTCTTTTAAAACGTGTAACAGAATTTCAAGTATTTTTAGAGTTACACAATTTGATATACGATTGTGTATTAAACAGTGTACCTCCTAAAAACCCTAAATTTTGTTTTAAAAGGTCATCAACTAAGGCAAAAGGTAGGAGCAAACTTTTAGAGATGGTTCCAGATGTGGAGAATATCCAGAAGGGATGATATTGATCCAAAGAAGTGAAAAATATGAAGAAATCATCGAAAGATCCAATATAATAGAACATCAAACCTCTACCTTACAAGAACATTTGATAGAAGAGAGGTAGATTTAGAATTATAAACTCTTTGTTTTCTATTCGTTTTTCTTCCAATTTATGTTTGATTTCATTTTCTATTATGCGCAACTAAACATTGTTTAGTTTCTAGGTATGATGAACCTTATTTGAGATAACAATATGTTTGGATTCTTTTATTTATTACAATGGTTTTGATTGATCTATTGTGATTCAATTATGTGTTTAATATATGTTCTAATAGATTCGAAATATTAGTATATAAATTTGATTTCATAACATAGAGATTGAGAAATCTTGTGTATGAATATATCTACTATAATTGAAATGAGTTAATTATAAACCTAAAGATATATTGATATAAATCCTTTAGATTTGGGTCAAACCTAATCGCGGAATTCATAAACCACTAAAGCAATCTTAGTGCCTTTAACTTAAATAATATCAGTTGATAATTTTAAGATTATTTTTTAGTAGTCTCAAGTGAGTTATTATCATATGATAGGAATTTCCATAGTCCAATATCAATAAAATAATTACATAATAAAAGGTCAATTATTTAAGGGTTTTATGGGGATTCATAACCTATACACTAATTCTTGATATTGATTGTGTTCTAAATGACTTTTTCGTCTTTGTGTTCCATTTTGCTGCCTACTTTATTTTAATTGTTTAAATTTTAATTTTCTTTATTAAAATTCAAAATCAAGTTGTAGGTTAGATAATAGGAGAAATGTCATTACTACTAATCACTGTCTTCGTAGAATTGACCCGTACTTATCGGTACTAACTACAATTATATTGTGCATTTGTGGTAAAATTAATATTGATATATAAGTAAAACAATCATGTTTTTGGTGCTATTGCTGAGAATAGTGATATTAGGAACATCTGGATGTTATTACTCTAGCCATTATTTTTTGTATTTATTTTATTATATTTTGTTGTATTTGTGGCTTATTCATTTAATTATCATTTGAACTCCTTTAATTTGACAGTGTGTTTATGATTTATTTTAGGGATTGAGATTTAATGTCATCACCACAATTCATAATGGAAGGATGGAGCAATCAGTACTCTCATAAAAGCTATGATACGTCTTCACAATATGTAACATCAATGTATTGGAAAGAGTTGTTTCCTCGTATGTTTTTAGAAACTCAACATGACAGGCCCCTATCTTGAAACAACTAGGTGGCCTGCCTAGCACCCCACGGTGGCCCTTTAGTCGATATCTAATCCATCTGGAAAGTTTCCGTGTAGCTAAGCCTATTTCCCTTTTTATCGAAAAGCTTTAATTCAATATAAAAAGATGTAAGTAGTGGTTTTTAAAACCATTTTACTAAAAATTTCACCAGCATAATGATTGTATTTTGAAATCCCTAAAATTTTTAAAATCCTTGTAAAACTTCAAAACACTTCTAAAACCACGACGAAATCCCCACTACAAATTTTAGACTTCAAGTCCACTTACAAGCAATCTCAACAATCACTTCAATAAGCTTTAAAAAGCTAAAACATATTCATGCATTTCATTTAAAAACCTTTATATACATGCCTTCTTTACAAAAAATACATTCAAAAACATATTCATTGATATACAGTAATTCTCAAAAGCATTTACAAGGAACAAAATGCCTACACAGTAGCACACGACAAAGTTATTTACTTGAGAGGTGGAGTCCTTACTTATGAAGCCTCTGAGCGTGCACCTGAGAGGTTTTATTTTGAAAACAAAAAGTATAGTGTGAGCTAAACAAGCTCAGTGAGTGTCAACATTTTTATGCAAACCATATTTAATAATTTAAACCTCCAAAAACAAATTCATTTCATTTTTTACGATACAATACCAATATAAAACTTATATACTTTCTAAAATCAATTTCTTAAGTTACTTTTAAAGTAAATTATGGAGGCATCATTATTTTCATGAACTTTTCACACGACATAACCCACCACTAATTTCTTTGCCATATGGTACCTTTAGGTATAAAGTCATAGAGATAGTTTTGTATCGATTGCCCACGACTGGTTAACCACTAATTGCAGAGCTAGTTCTACATCACTTACACACACTAGGTTAACCACTAATCATTAGTAGTTATAGAGCTAGTTCCACATCGCTTACTTGCAACTGGTTAATCACTAGTTATGGAGCTGGTTCTACATCGCTTACCTATACTAGGTTAACCGCTATATACTGATAGTTATAGAGTTGGTTCCATATCTCTTACCCGTTACTATTTAACCACTAGTTATGTAGCTGGTTCTACATTGCTTACTCATTCTAGGTTAACCACTATATACCGGTAAAATAACATGTGTAAATACTAATGGTGTGAAATAGGCTAAAAATTCATTTTCTTTTTATCAACCAATAACATCATCTCAAAGAAAACTCAAATCATATAAGATTTAACTTTCAAACTTCAATTAATATATTGCTAAACATGAACTTATAGTAGCAATATTCACTTGTAATGCATCATTCACATAAAACTCATAATCAATATTCACTTCGTGATATAATAGAAATCATTTTCATAAAATAAATTTGAAATACAGTCATAGTTTTGCAACTTATCGCTAAGCACATTCACGCATTCTGTGTTGTTCCTTTACCTACACAAAGCGAATTTCGCTTAAGCATTTATTTCCAAATTAGGAAATAAGGCGTTTAAATTATATATTCAACTTAATCAAATTCGAGATTAGTATTTAATTATGTAACACGTACACTAAACGTATTTCTACTTACTTCCATAAGCCAACCTATTGTTCTCCGTTTCAGAGTCTAACTTCGAAAATCACTTGAATACCATCTTTTACCCATTCTAAATTACCAATTCCTTCAAAACTCTATCTCATCCAATTAATTCACCATAACCATAATCAAAGTTCAACAACTTTATTTCTTGTTTAAGGTCGAATTGTCCTCACAATAAATATCATCCTTTCATTTTCTTTCCAATTTTTCCAAACAATTCACTGAAGATTCATGCCAAACATCATCCAACACATCACAAACCATTTCAACTTCATTACTTTCCACATACATACCATATAATAAAAATTCCAAATAATAAAATAACACTTCATTTAACAATTTCAATGCCGCAAATACATTTAATGACCATCCTTAATCACATTCACATGGCTATTACTTCATAACCATACTTTTATACCAAAAATGTCCGCAAGGCTAAACTCAACATATCTTACTTGAAACTTTTCCAATTCAATTTTTTTTCATTTATTTACTTCATTACTATCAAATCTACGATATGAACATCATAAAACATAAAATAAAATTTTAGGATCAAATCACACTAAAATCCCTAGCTTAGGTCAATTCTTCCTATCGTGATTTTCTTTGTTTATTTTCTAGTTTTCAACCCTTAAATGCTTCCAAACTCATTATCTACTTCATGGCAAGTCAAAAATCACCATTTATTTTAAATACATCCATCCCATATAAAACTCACAAATCTATAAATTTAAGCTAGGAAAACTTTTATCTTCCAGTCTCTTGGGTATTTGATGAGAACCTTTACTTGATCAAGATCTCTTCAAATCTCCATTGAAACCCATAAAAAATGGCAGTACCCTTCTTCCTCTTTAGCTTGGTTGACGTTCTCCTTAGTGGTTCTTCTTTTCTTCTTTTGTTTTTGTTCTCTCATGGCTACACCTATTCACTCTCATTGTTTCACTAAAAGAATGAAGAAATTTGTCTCAATTTTTGGCTTTTTATACTCTTTAATGCTTGACACATGTCACTTTCCTATTAGTCCACTCTAATGACTCATTAATCCACTAAATTTTATACAAAAAGACCAAATTGTTCTTAATGAGTTTAATTCATCAACTAACCGAATTAAATCCTGAAAATATTCCACAACCATCTTATTGTCAAATTGACCATGAAATAATCTAATTAGGGTCAATACTTATTCATTGGATGTTTTAAGAAATTTCGAATGAGTTTAAAATCATTAATACCCATTATTTTCCAAAAAGGGCATTTTAGTCTTAAACTTTCAAAACTCATGAAATCCATCTAATCAGACTTATTTTTGATCCATTTCAGTATCATTAAACTCTAATACTTATTTTAGATAATTTTCAATATTTCAGGGTTGGATCCCCAAAAAATCACTATTCACCGAAAATAAAATTTTATATTCAATGAACGGAAATGTTCGGGGTTTTACACAACAAATGTCCAAGTTGTGTTGTAACATTTATGGGAGTAATAACCATAATCATGAATGTCGAGCACCAATGTATATGTGGAACAACAAAAAATGTACAACCAACCCTAAGGTCGATCATATAAGAATACATATAATTCAGAGGAGAGCAAACCTTACACAAACAAATGGAATGACTATGTTCTAACTAAATATGAACAACATGATCAGCAATACAAAATTATTAAAAATAGACTAATGGAATACCTTACCGAGCAATTAGCTTGCCAACTTGAAGTCGATGAGAGGTTTTCTTCACCTAAATACGATGAGTATAATACCTTATACTATTTGAGCATCCACCCATCCCCCCCTCCCTTCCCACCAATGTCTCAGAGTGAAGAAGAGATAATGGTCAATTTCATAGATGTGGATACTTTTCAAGAAGGCAAGGAGGTAACTGCTTCTTTGAAAGATATGATGGCCAAATTTATTTAACATTCAAACAACAAGCATTAGGAAATGGAGGCCTCGTAAATAGGAAATGGTTAATTAGATTGACTAATTAGTGAAGATATTTTCCAACGATTTGCGGGGGAGTTTGCTTGGTACTATTAAAATAGATCATAAAGAACATGAAATGGAAATCATCCTTAGGAGTGGAAACAAGCTTCCAAAAGAAGAAGAAGAAGAAGAAGTCTCTATCTACGAAAAGGAAGTAGAGATGGGGTAGGAGATAACTCACGAAGATGAGCTAGAAACCTTTGTCCAAGAAGAAGAAGGACTAAGGTGGTTAAGGAAGAATTGGCGAAGGAACCAAATAAGGAAACTACAGATGAGGCATTGGTAGCTACCTTAAGTATGGAGGGTTCCCACCTAATCCAAGACAAACTGCTTATGTTAATTGATGATTCAAGGAGTTTTTCTATCCCTTATTTTATAAGCAATTTATCATTAAAAAGGGCATTACTGTAATTAATTGGTTTCATTAACTTATACCTTTATGATTTTCTTACAACAGGTGGCTTACTTACGAGCTACAAAACCCGTATATGGAGAATTGGGTAGAAACAAGCCACTGATCATAGACCTAAGATGAGAGTAACGTGCAGGTTACATCGAGCTACCGATGTTAAACAAATGCTACATAGGAGGTAACTCATGAATTAGGCTATTTTATTTTAAATTTTAGTTATTTTTATTTTTATTTTTATTTTTATTTTTATTTTCAATTTCATTTTATTCCATTTTATTATTTTATCCCCTTTTCTTTCTATTTTGCAAGGATGTTAGTCTCATAATGAATGGATAAAAAATCAGAAAAATTTTCATATTCAAGAAAGTACAACAAACCCACTCACTTATTATATACACTTATATAGTGTACATTAAGGACAATGTAAACTTTAATTATGGGAAAGGGGCTAGTAAGTTTTAACAATTTCTTTAAGCTTATTACAATCTTGGTTATAAAATTTTATGAACTGATATTCTGACTTAATTGAAATTTATCCGTGAGTACTTTACTTCATTGTTGAATATTGATTGAATTGGTATGCAAAAGGATGATAGCTAGAATAAATTTACTTTTATAAGTCATAATTTTTACTATTCATTTAAATTGTCAAGTTAAATAAAAATTGTATATTATTTACACATATATACCATCTTTTTGGTGAGCTTTTAAGCCTAAGAGAGAAAATTTCAAAATTTTAAGCTCTTTTATTTCCTTTATGTGTGTTATCGTGAGTAGTTAAGCAATTCTAGAACTTACTTTTATTGTACATATCGAGACCATATTTGTTAAATTGGAATCATTGAAGTGATAAAGGCACTTAGATTCAACAATTTATGTTAGTCTATTTCTTTGATTATTACCTTACCTATAATATATCCTTTAGGAATAAGCAAGTTGAGCCTTTTCCTTTTTCATTGATTATACCCAATCATTAACCTTGATCCTATTTTTCTTTGAATCTTTTTATTATGTTGAACCTTGACGGTTATTTACATTATTTGCTTGTTTGAAACTTGAAAATCTTAAAAGGTCCATTATTTCTTTAATTGTGTTACTAAATGCTCAAAATTATGTTTTGGATTGATTAAAAAAAAGATCATAGAAAAGAAAAGAAGAAAAATATATAGTATCATTGGTTTTATATTGAAAGGACCTATGTACATTGTGAACAAGTTCTTGAAAATTTTCTTTAGTAAATTTCCTTCAATTTGACCTTGTTTATTATCTTAATCGTACCATACCTAAGCCTTATTACAACCTGTCTAAAGACCTTTTGATGTTTGTTTCTAGTTTATACATAAGTGGTGGAGATGTGATAATACTGCAAGCTTATGGTAAGAGTTCTACTATGCATTGATTGAGAGTTTGATACCTTTCACCCTCAACACTTATGTGCATTCAGTGAAATATTGGTGAGGGTGTAAAGGTGTATGCTTTTGATTTTTATATGATTATCGATCTGATTACTATTAATATTGATATAGGAAGTTAATTTTAAGAGGACTTGACTCTAATTGTATGTTAATTTAATTCAATATGAAATGATGACTTATAGTATGAATGGACAGATCAAGACTAATGAAGGATGGATGTTGTAAGATTTATAATTTTGATTATGGTTTGCTTGAGGACAAGCAAAGTCTTAAGTGTGGGGTAGATTTATATTTGACTATATTTATACACCCATATTTAATTTATTTTGTTTGATATTTTGTAATTTTATTATTTATTTGGAACTTAATTCACTCTAAGTGCATTCATAGGTTATAATAACCTTTATAGACCAAAAAGAGAGGAATTCGGGAGAAATCTTAACATAAAATGAAGATTTGACACAATTTGGAGTTACACGGTCATTTATATGGCCTTGTAAGTCTATTAAAACATGTAAAGTAACAATTCTAAGTGTTTTTTAGAGTTACAGGGTTTCATACAAACCGTGTATCTCCTAGAAACCCTAAATTTTTCTATAAAAGAACGTGAGAGGAGGCAAAAGGGAGGAAAAGACTTTTGGAGATGATTCCAAACGTGTAGAACATACAGAAGGGATGATATTGATCTAGAGAAGTGGAAAACACAAAAAAAATCATCAAAAGATCTAATAGAATACAACATCAAACACCTACCTTGTAAGAACATTCGATATAAAAGAAAGGAAGATTTAGAATTATGAACTCTTTGTTTTCTATTCTTTTTTCTTCCAGTTTATGTTTGATTTCATTTTCTATTATGTGTAAATAAACGTTGTTTAGTGTCTAGGTATGATGAACCTTATTTGTGATAACAATATATTTAGATTCTTTTATTTAATGCAATGGTTTTGATTGATCTATTGTGATTCAATTATGTGTTTAATATATAATCTAATAGATCAAGAATATTCGTACATAATCTGATTTCATAACATAGAGATTGAAAAATCTTGTGTATGAATAGATCTACTATAATTGAAAGGATTTAATTGCAAACCTAGAGATAGATCGACATAAATCCTCTAGATTAAGGTCAACCCTAATAGTAGAATTCATAAATCGATAAAGCAATCTTAACGCCTTTAACTTGAATAATATCAGTTGATAAGTCTAAGTTTAGTTACTAGTTGATAGTAGTCTCAAGTGAGTTATTAGCATATGATAGGAATTTCCAAGGTTCAATAATCAATAAAACATTGCATATTAAAGGTTAATTATTTAAAGGTTTTAGGGGGATTTATAACCTAGACACTAATTCTTGAATTGATTTTTTTCTAAGTGAATTTTTTCATCTCTGTGTTTAATATTGCTACCTATTTTATTTTAATTGTTTAAGTTTTAATTTTCTTTATTAAAATCCAAAATCAATCCTTAGGCAAGATAATGGGAGAAAGGTAATTATTAGTAATCACTGTCTTTGTAGAATTGAATCGTACTTGCCTGTACTAATTACAACTACACCTTGCACTTACGCTAAATTAATATTGGTATAGAAATAAACCAATCAATAGTGAACCAATTTTTTTAGACATAAATTAAATTTGAAAAAAGTTCTTAAAGTTACATGTCGATTATACAATCATTGCTACTGATCTCTGCTAAGGATTTTAGTAACTAACATAGCGCATCGTAACACTACTCAAAATAACTAGACCAACAACTATAGCAATAGTGAGTCTATGTCAATCCCAAAGAGAGAGTGTGTAAAGCTTTTGAAATGAATTAATCCATGTTTAAGTTATGGGGCGTTTGGTTCCGATTTCAAATAAGAAAATAAAATAAAACTAAACTAACGAAAGCAAATAAAAGAAAGCATTCAAAGATGATGAAAAGTGATGAAATTGTTAGAGGCCTAGTCATCAGTTCTATCTCAGCCTACACTCAATTAAACATTCTTCATTGAATTATTGTTCTCTTACCCCTCCTAGCAACTATTAATCTTAGGTTAACGATAAGTTCTATTAAGTTCGATTTTCCCTTATGTCATGTTTAATAAAAAGAAACTCATTAATTAAACCTAGTTATCAAACAACCTAGGATACGATTTCTAGATTTAATTGGACATAATCATTATGAATTAGGAAAACATATTAATCAAGGTAACAATCACACAAGCTCCGTTCATTTAACCTAGGCTATGTTATCCCTAATGATTCAAAACCAATCAAAAAAACAACAATTACGAATTGTATCCCCAATGATCTGAAACCATTAGTTGCTACAACTGAATCTCAACATAATAATTATGAATTATATTGAAGATTTTAGCAATACCCAAACACAAAAATTATGGATTGTGCTCAAGATTCTAACAATGGGTTCATACATGAACAATCTAACAATAATGAGAATAAAGACCATTCATACATGAAAACCCAAATCCATAAGCATAGGATAACATAATCAACCCTTAAAGAGAGAAAGAACAACAAAACAATGAAAAAAATGCTTAATCAAGTTCTTCGGCATCGGTATCACCTTTGAACCTAGTTGGGAAAGCCTAGCCCTCCATGGATCTCCAAAGGATGAGAGTTCTGCCCCTTTGTTGCCTCTCAAAACCCCTAAATCATTTTCTCCAACCTTTCATCCCATTTTTGCCATCAAAACGATGTATTTATACTCAAAATTAGGTTTTTGGGAGAGCTGGCAGCATTTCACAAGCATGCATATGTTGTTCACGGAAGGGCATATGAGTTAGGGGCATGTATGGTGGTGTCATGCCCATGACAAATCATTCATGGGCGTGAAGTGTCACGCCTATGATAAATAAGACATGGGCGTGACTAACATGTGTTAAGTCAAACTGACTTCACGTCTAATAATTTTGGTGAAAATCAAATAATAATAATATTAGAAATTGTTGAACTGTTTGGATCAGAAGCAAAAGTAAGACAAAAGAAACTAAGACAGAAGCAGAAGAAAAAGTAAGACGGAAGAAACTAAGACAGAAGTCGAAGCAAAAGTAAGAAAGAAGAAACTAAGACGGAAGCGGAAGCAAAAGTGAGACGAAAGCGAAACTAAGACGGAAGCAAACTTAGACGAACACCCAATACATGTCGAATGGTTAATCACTTTGAGTTAGTTACAGAACTCAACTGAATAACGGTTTCTACAAGAATCAAGAAACAAGAAGAAAGAAGCAGTTATCA
>JAOTAX010000002.1:30352615-30363838 GCA_025629825.1 Erythroxylum guanchezii
GCCTATTAAAATGAAAGGAACCTTTAGCAAGTTGAAAACAGAAGGAGCCTACTATAACAGTGAAAGAGCCTCTTGCTGAAATGAACATATACAAAATACAATACAGAAATAAAAAAAGCTAAGAAAAGAGAGAGAAGGACGCAATCAATTTATACTGGTTCGACTTACAACCCAAGCCTATATCCAGTCTCCAAGTATCCAACTTCAATGTTTCACTATAAAACCAAGTAGAAATTTGACGGGGCTCTTCAAGCTCCTGAGTACTTATTTTTCAAGGTTCTCTAACCTTCCAACGAGTACATTTTTTCAAGGTTCTCCAACCTTCCCACGAGTACATAAGTTTCAAGGTTCTTCAACCTTGCAAATTAGTAGTATTGTGCTAGCCTCTACAAGCTCTCAACAAATGAAAAAGTAATTTACTCCATATGAGCTTTAATGATATCTCTAAAAAAGAATTGTCACTTTCTAAGTCACAAGAGATTTGATAATAATATAGCTTTCAAGAGTATTGATGTATCTCAATAATTTGGCTTTCTCTCTTCTTTCCTTCCATGCTTCTCCGTTTCGCAACGTTAGTGGCTCTTGCATAAATAGACATTTTCTTCAACTAGTCGTTGCTTCATTTATGTTCTAAATTTGACTTTGAATCTTCCATATTATCTCTAGTAGAATCTTACAATAATCAATCGTTAAGAGAAATCTAGAGTTAATTGACGAAATATGTAATTAGTAGGATTCTTCTGGATTTTGTATAATAAATAAGGTAAGTTCATAAAAAAGGTTTCTGCAAGAAATGATGCATTTATCATATGATTTTATTTCCTTTTGAGAATTAACCCATTAGCAATAGAAGGAAATAAATCCAATTTGAATTTTGAAATATTATAAGGTCATCATCAAAATCATTAATAAGTCTTGAGCTACCAGATTATAGTAAAATTGAAAAGGTGATTTATGAAAATATATTCTTTATAACGAATTAAGAACATTTGTTGATAATTAATTGATATCTTTTTTATACATATTTTGATGGTGATGAGATACAACTTCTTACTGAAACATAATTTTAATTTTTATATTAGATTGTATTTTAGTTTGAATTATTAAATTTATTATTAATTAATTATACATTGATACATTCTTTTTATTTTACTCATTTACTATATACCAATTTTATAATAATTTAATACTAATTGAAGCTTTAAAACTTTAAATTTCTCTTCTTACTAGTTTAACATTTGATCTAATTTTTAAAAATATTGATTATTATAAAAAAACAATAGAAAAACAATTCAATTCTATCTATTCGTCCTTTTCTTTTTCAAATAAGGGCTAAATTGGGTACGTAAAATCCTTTAGTCGATTTGGTTGCTTTGTTCAATAATTAATAAAACTGGTAAAAACATAAACATCCCCTGTGGTTTAATAAATCTTAGAAACCCACCCCCTCCTCTCATATTTTTAAGCGCCTATTTGGTTAGATGTTAATTAATGAAATGGAACAAAACGGAACGGTTTTTAATTGGAATGAAATATAATATAGTAAAAAGTTATTTGGGAGGGATGGAAGGGTTCATAATGTAATGTAGTAAAATGTTATTTGGAAGATGGATGGAATGGAATGGAATGTAATGTATAATAAATGTCTGCAAGCTAGCTAAGTAATAATAGTGGTCAATCCTAGTTTAGCATACGCCAAATATTTCATTAACTAGAGACAGTATAAGATAGACTCCGTTATTTCTAAGCCTTGTCATTTGTCTTATATGAACTTAACCATCATATATTAATGCAATAATTTTATTTCTAAAAAAAAAACAAAGTGGCTTTACCATGTGTTTAGTTCTTCGACACATTACGTTGAAAACAAAAGTGACCATGTCAATAATATAATATATTTTTCCCAAACAAAGCAAGAATTTATTCGCCACTCAATTTTATAAAATCATATTTATTTATTTTAGTAATTTAAAATTTTGTTAAAATATTAAGTTTATTAAATCATTCTATTTGTATAAAATTATGGTCATTAAAATTTTAATTTCATCGACAATTTTAAAGAACTTTACCATTATTAAAATTTCAATTTCATAAAAATTAAAATTGCATTTAAATTACAATTTTCTAACTCCAATACAATCCTCGTTTATAAAAGAGCTTATATTTAAATAAAAAACATAGAAAGCTTTACAAATCACAATCTCCATCTGAATTCAGTAGCTTTTTAAATTGAAATAAATTGAATAAAGAAATGCCTCAAAGGGAAGTACATGACCATAATCTAGAACAAAATTACAGTAACATAGTCTCAAAAGGAAAATTCCAATTAATAAATTATCAATGAACCTAAATAAGATAAAAAAAAATGCATGCATATTAAAGAGAGGGGAACATTGTTGTGTCTATAAAAGGAAATAGGTGTATCTACCAAATTAATTGTTTTTTTAGAATTTAAAAAATACATTAATGATAAAGAAGGTTTAATGGTACAGTAATTGGAGAGTGAACTCTCCTAAAACAGCTACCTAAACGACGACATTTCAATATTACTATAAGAAGAAAACGACTTATAGCTTATTTGGTTCAATTTTTGGACAATTCAAAAATACTTTTGTATACGACAAAAGTTATTTTAAGAAAAAAGTAAATATTTAACTGTAAATTTTAAAAGTAATTTTGAGGTAGAAATTGCTTTTTCAAAAACTCAAATATAACTTTTTCGGGAAGCTATTTTTTAATTAACTTCGCGTCACTTACGTTTATAATCCGTACGACGTCTGTGTTGTTCTATCCCATATTCATGGCTTCCTTTTCATCTGCCACTGCCAGTCCTCTGCAGCTTCTTGTATCTTCTTCATCTTCCTTTTCTTCATCAAATTCTTGTTATTCTAGCATTTAAATTCTTCCGTTAACAACAGCAACAAAATCATGTACGTCCCGTTTCTGTTGTAGCCACCCTCAATAACTACTACTACATCATCCTACAAATCTCATTGCCCATCAGCTTCTCTTGTTCGCTGGCTTCGACAAGCCTTTGGATACCCAAACTGCTCTCGCCACTATCAGTGTTTTCGCCGCCATTGCTCTCTCTCTCTTCCTCGGCCTCAAGGTGTCCCTTCTTTCTATCGCTCTGCTTTCGTTCCTTTCCAAGCACCAATTTTTTGTTTCTGGGTTCTTCTTTAAAATGCTCCAATTACATTTCTTTACGAGGGTTCATTTCTTTTTGTGGGTTTTGCAGGGAGATCCTGTACCCTGTGATCGCTGTGCTGGAACTGGTAAATATTTTCTCCCTATTCATGTCTATATGGTTTTGAAATTTGAAGACGCTATACTGATTGTGCACTGCAAAATATGTGCATTAAGGGGGTTAATACATGCTTCTGTTCTAGCAATATAAATCTATACGCAATATCATAAGATGAGCAGAAATTCCATGGAAGGATGATAACTCGTGTATCTTAAACTCTGACCCCTTGTTTTACCATGGGTTACTGCGATAATGCTACTTCCTCGTGGATGTAATCTTCATCGGGTTAGGTGAAGCATCAGGTCTTCGTTAGTTTTCTTTTCCTTTTTTTAACATTTACAAGGGCCGACATGACTTTATAATAACATTTACAAGGTTTTTTTAGGTTTGGAGTTCGCAGGCAGATGTAACTTTAAAAATTATTTAGCATAAATAATTTTATTATAAAATAAAATATAATTAAAATTAATAAAAGTGCTTTTTTATTTTTATGTTGTCAAACAGTCTACTGTATGAAGCTCTTTTTAAAAAGCTGTTTTTTTAATTGACAGCCAAACAGTCAACTGGCTTTTAAAAAAAGCTCTTCTCAGAAAAGCTCTATTAACAAAAACTCTACTGATAAAAACTCTACTGATAAAAGCTCAACCAAACGGGCCCAGTGACAATAGAAGAAGATCCAACAAAGCGGTGATGTTTTTGTAAGAGGGGTAAAGCACCCCTCCATCCGATCATCACGTCTTCAGATTTTACGCAATTGGGGATGACTTCTTTGGAGACTTCTAGGGAGACTTGTGGAAAAAGGAGACACTTGAAGAGCTTTTAGAATCAAGACATGCTAAAGAGATGATAGACTAGGTATGCGTTGAGCCCTACTTAATTTTTCTGTATAGCTCCTTACTTCCGTAGATTACCGTGTGTTGGGAGTAAGAACTAAACAAATAGGGAGTTTCATATTAAGATAATCAGTCATGTTATAGTATATTAGTGAGCTAGATATTCAGAGAGGATAGGATGCTTATGTTGTAGGCCAGATTTAGGGTTTTGAGTAGGATTAACTCTCTGAGTTCCCTAAAGATTTTTATGACAATGGACTCCTTAGAAAAATTGTTGTTGGTAAACCTTCTGAGGTTTCTTTCTTTCCACAATACATATACACTAAGCTCCAAGGATAGAGTGTGAATCAACTTATTTGGATTTGAGTGAGCTGTTGGGTTGAGCAGTTTTTTGTGTAATCTCAGTGAAGGAGCTCCCAGGATCTATCCATAGGCATTTCCTAGTTATATGATCCCATATGGTGCTGTTGTAAGGGCATATGAAAAAGAGATAATCTCTTGTTTCCATATAGACTCGACACATTGGACATGTTTTGTCCATTTGCAGATATGACATTCGATCTGCTGTATTGAGCATATTTTAAGTTGTTAACCATAATATAAAGGATATTTTTGGAATCAAGGCCCTGCTCCATATGATCTTGTGCCACGCTACCTTTGGTTTTCTACTTCTTAGCAAATCTTTGGTGATTTTGTTGGTAAGTTTATGGACAGGTTGATCATGCCAGTAGAATGTATCAGGAGAGGTTAGGTTGGGTGGGTGGATAAGCAGGTTGTAGGTGTCTCAAGTTGTGAGGAAAATTCAATGAAACATCATTAATCATAGAGTTAATTCTAATGTTGAGGGATGAGGTTTGTGGGTTGTTTAGGTTGTTGAAATGTTGTATCAATTATCCTCTACCTGACTAGTTGTCATACCCAAAATATATCAAAATACCATTCCCAAGTGATAGACGTGTGTCTTTTGTTTCTATCTATATAATTGTTGCTGGCTAATACTGATCAATGCTTAAGTTTTTTAGGGGCTTCAACAAAGATATCGACAGAGGTAGGTCTTTGGGGGTTATGCTTTAAAGACAAAGTATAATGTTGTGTTGAAGGATAAAATAATATGAAGCTTAACTACTATAATATCTTTGAGCTACATAGAACAATTGCAATTTAAGAGTGTCGATTCTTAATGGCACCTAAGAGGAAAGACCATAAATGTAAGAGCCTATTTTTTGATTTCGTTTTGTGATCTTTAGCCTATCTAGACCCGTATTCTTTCTTAGGTAGGAGGGTCTCTCAGTTCCTTGCATCTCGAAATTTTTAAACAACTATTTTCTTATCTAATGAATGAAAATGAACAATAATCAATCTATGATGAAAAATAGCTTAATTTAAATTAATAATAAAAATTTAAAGATGAACCATTTAGTAATAGTTCAGCAATAACCCATACTTAAGTCTACTCTCCAAAACACATATTAGAATTTTCCATAATTCTCTTTTTTCTTCAAAGTGAAGAGGAACCTTCTTATAACAATCTTATTTTTTATAAGTAAAGACCAACTCTTCATACAATATTTATCCAAGGTTAAGTGTAACCCCACTCGCAAAATAATTTACAACTCAAAATACCATGCTTGATTACTTTGATAACCTTAAAGGCTCACTCACTTTAAAAAGTAGCAATGAATGCATATAAAACCTTTTTAAAACTCTTTGAATGTTTTTATACAAAATTTTAATATTTTTATCATATTTAAACTGATGAAAAATTATGTATTTATAAGATTTCAGTGTCAAATTAGTTGTTAGAAATAAGAGAAAGTGGCTAGTTTTTGTGCAATAGTTGACTAATATAGTATATTGGTCGATATGCGTTGAATCTAAATTCACAAGTGGTTGAGACATTGGTTGACCAATATAACACATTTGCTTGTAATTAGTTTCTCTTCAGTTATTTCTTGATCTCAAAATTGACAGTAGCGTATTGTAACGCTACTCAAAATAAACTAGACCTATAACTATAGCAATGTTGAGTCTAGGTTGATACCATAGAGAGTATTTATAAAGCTTTTCAAATGAAAATAATCGGTGGTTAGGTTTATGGGGTTGGTTTGATTTTGAAATAAGAAAATAAAATGAAACTAATCTAATGAAAACAAATTAAAAAAACATCCAAAAATGATGAAAGTGATGAATTCGTTAGGGACCTAGTTCTTTGGTTTAATCTTAGCCTACACCCAATTAGACATATTTCATTGAATTATTGTTCTTATACCTCTCTTAGCAACTATTGGTCGTAGATTAACAACAAGTTTTGTTAATCCCGATTTTCCCTTAGGTTGTGCTTAATTAAGAGACGCTCGTTAATGAAACCTAGCCACCAAATAACCTAGAATACAGTCTATAGATTTACTTAGATAGCTGCATTACATATTAGGAAAACAGACTAATCTAAGCAATAACCACATGCACTTCTGTCATTTAACCTAGCTAGGTTATATTATCCCAAATGATTACGAACCATTAGTCGCTACAAATGGATCTTAAATATAAGAATTATAGATTAGATTGAAATTCTAGATATGGGTTCATACACAAACAATTGAACGATAATGAGAATATGATTATCCATACATGAAAACCCAAATCCATAAGCATAGAATAATGATATGTGTTTAAATTTTGATTCATTTGATATGCTACACTTAGTGATTAATGTCTTAGAAATGCTTAAGATACTCACTTTTGACTCATTTGTAATGTTAGGCACAATTCGAAAGCAAAGAAGTTAAAGTGAGTTGAAAGCATGATATATGGGTCATTTTTCGAAGATTAATATTAACTTGTTTTCATGGAGTAAGAAGAAAGAAAAAATAATTTAAAAGATAAGAGGAAGATAAGAAAAATGGAACACAAAGAAGAAGAATCATAGAAATCAGGCAGCATGTGAAAGCACAAAACAACAGCAAAAGAAGAAAACAAAAGAATAAAATGTAGCAGAACGTTGCTTCACGTGAACAGCCCCATGCATAGCGTGAATTAAATGGAACCAGTCCATTGGTTAAAACGACGTAGCAGACAGAAGCAAGAAGGATTGCGTGTTGCATTTCACGCAAATAATGCATGCCACTCTGCGTTAAATGAAAACAACGTCTGCATTCAACGCAGGCATTATATGTTAAATGCAAATGCATTATGTGTTTAACACACTAAACACATGGTCTGCATTTTAAAAATGCAACGTGAATAGTAGCATGGAGATAAGGTTTATTTGTGACATCAGTGAATAGGAGAGGGAGCGTCAAATAGAGAGTAGTGAACATAGAAGGGAGGTGCTAGGTTATCTTCTTCGTTTTTTTCACCACCGAAGCATGGAGAAGATGGCTCATGCTTGGAGCATAAAAATGGAGATGGAAGGCTAGCTTCCCAACGGATTCAAGGGGAATATCAACGCTAACTCACGGTTAAGCTATTTTTATCATTTTAAGGTTGTAATTTCTTTTCGGATTGTTGTGTTGTTGGTGTTGATTTGATTAGGTTTTGGGATGAATGATCTTAATACGTTATTTTGATTGTTTTATTTTGAATCTATTACTAAAACATTGAATGTAATCTGTAATCGTTACTTTTGATGTTTGTGAGTACCATCTAATGATCAAATATCGTTAGGAACAACATAACTTAGGTTAGATAATCCGAATGTATGAGGTTACTGCTTTTATTGGTCGTTTTCCACTTCGTAATGTGGCTGCCAAATTAAACTTAGATATCGTATCCTAGGTTATTCGGTAGTTAGGGTTAATTAATGATCGTTTCTTGATTAAACAAAACCTATGGGAAAACTGAGATTAGGAGAGTATTTTATTAGTCTCAAATCGATAATCTGAAGAGAGCTGTAAAGACGTTAGGATGATGAAATATGTTTGATTGTGTTTAGGTCGAGATTAAACCTAGAACTGGACCTTACGTATATTCGATAGTTTAATCATTTTTGATTGCTTGTTTTAATTTGTTTTTGATAGTTTACTTTTACTTTAATTCTAAATTGCTAAAAATCCAAACCTCCCCCCCCCCCCCCTTTTTATATTTTCCTTGCATCAGTTAACTTTGGTTACGTAAATTAACAGAACATTCCCTGTGGATTCGATCCCGACTCACTCTAACTACAAATTTTAGTATATATAGTCAGGTAAAATTTACAACATACTTGACACGCACTATCAAATTTTGGTGTCGTTATCGAGAATTGTAGTAGTTTAATTTTCGTATTTAGTTTTAGTTGGTGCTTTGTGAATATATTTGTAGATAATATAATCTATAATTTCTACAAAAAAAATTAAATTTGTTCTTCTTCATTTTATTTATGGTAGTTTAGATTTATTCATGCATACATATATACTTATATGTCAAAAGATTTTGCATTATAGATGAAAGTGGTGAAATATTTATCGTAGAAAAATACATACCAGCTTTATACGATGTAGTAGAAAAGGATGTTATTTTAATAAATTAAATAATTTAGAAATCAAAATTTTATTTATAAATTAACATTTATTTGAAATATATTTTAATTATTGA
This sequence comes from Erythroxylum guanchezii, assembly GCA_025629825.1. Classification (NCBI taxonomy): domain Eukaryota; kingdom Viridiplantae; phylum Streptophyta; class Magnoliopsida; order Malpighiales; family Erythroxylaceae; genus Erythroxylum; species Erythroxylum guanchezii. Next base: position 30,361,268 of record JAOTAX010000002.1, read on the forward strand.
ATCAAAATTTATTTGAATATTTATATATTTTAATTTTAATTATATTTATTAATTATTATTAAAATTTAAATACATATAATTTAATTATAAATTATAAATTATTAATAATTTTTATTGATAATTAATTTTAATTTATTAAATATATAATGTTGTATTAAATTATTCATAATTTCATTAAAAATTAAAAAATATATATTTAAATGATAGTAAATCAGATTATGAAAAAAAAAACATAAACAGGAAACAAAAACTACTTTTTATGGTTTTCATAATTTTTGAAAACTGAAAGAAACCAAAATCAAAAATAGAAACTAAAAATTCAAACAAACATTTTTTTTACTAAATTTGAATCTTGGCATGTCCAAAACATTTGCAGCTAACTCTTTTTATTTCCTAAATTAGATCCTCAAGTGATGCGTTCCTATTGTCCATACCCTTTTTTATCCTCTGTTAGATGTGTTGATTATAAATAATAGTATGTAGTTAGTTGGCTTTGTCTCATTACTCTGCTCCTATCATGTTCTATGAGCATCCATCACTCCAATAAATGAGACCCACAAAAAATGCATAGATGGATGCTCATGGAATAAAGTAGGAATAGAGTAATGGGAACATATGTTCTTACTCTGTTCCTATCCTATTCCATGAGCAGCCATCTATCCAATAAATGAGAGCCACAAAAAATGGATGGATGGATGCTCATGGAACAGACTAGGAACAGAGTAATGAGAACATGTGATCTGAACCTGTGACTAGGGAACAGATCATCTGTTCTCATCACTCTGTTCCTATCTGGTCCTATTTATTGGGTGGATGGATGCTCATATAACAGAGTAATGAGAACATGTGATCTAAACCCATGACTAGAGAACAGATCATCTGTTCCCATTACTCTGTTCCTATCCTATTCTATGAGCATCCATCTATCCAGTAAATGAGACCTACAAAAAATGGATGAATGGATGCTCATGAAATAGAGTAATAAGAACATGTGATCTAAACCCGTAAATAGGGAAAAAAATCATTTGTTCCCATTATTCTGTTTCTATCCTGTTCCATGAGCACCCATCCATCCAATAAATGAGATCCACAAAAAATGGATGAATGGGTGCTCATAGAACAGAGTAGGAACAGAGTAATAGGAATATGTGATCTGAACCCGTAACTAGGGAATAGATTATTTGTTCCTATTTGGCCCCATTTATTGGATGGATGGATGCTCATAGAACAGAGTAATGGGAACATGTGATTTGAACCTGTAACTAGGGAATAGACGATAGAACAGAGTAATGGGAACATGTGATTTGAACCTGTAACTAGGAAATAGACGATAGAACAGAATAATGGAAACATGTGATTTGAACTTGTAACTAGGGAATAGACGATGTGTTCCCTAGTTATGGGTTCAGATCACATGTTCTCATTACTCTATTCCTACCTTGTTTCATGAGCATACATCCATCCAAATGCTCATGGAACAAGATAGGAATAGAGTAATAAGAACATGTGATCTGAACCTATAAATAGGGAACAGATCGTCTGTTCCTATCCTGTTTCATGAGCATCCACCTATCCAATAAATGAGACCCACAAAAATAGATGGATGGATGCTCATAAAACAGAGTAGGAACAAAGTAATGGGAATATGTGATCTGAACCCCAGTAACTATGTGAAGCTTTTGAGTAAAAAAGATCTCAAAATACTTGGTTTAAAAGAGGAGATATTTGGACAGGAGTCCAAAGATTTTTCATTCAACAACTTAAATTTTTATTGCCAATGTTGGCATTTATGGGAGAAGCAGTTGCTCAAATGGTGAACAAAGTTGAATTCTGAGGGTATCGCATTGGAGCACACACCCATACACAAAAATAGGATGACACTTCGTTTCTAAACCTTACATGTTTCCTTCATACATTAATGGACTGTGAAATGGTTCCTTCTATTAATGATTCATCATATAATATGTAATTACATGATTAAAAATTGCAATCATCTGAGTTCTATATATTGGCTACTTTTTTGGGCATTTTTGGCTATGGCAATGCATCATTTTAGAAGAAGAAATTTTCTGTATTGTGTGTGGGAGAGAGAGATGAGACCATTTAGTAAGGTACATATACAAATGATCCATTTAGTAATTTACTTTCTTAATCCTTATATAGTGGAGATACATATACAAATGTTGACATTATATGCAATTTTTTGATATGATTGAAAGTAAAAATAATTTCTTTAATGAAGAGCATTTCAAATATAGATGAGAGGTAAAGATCATTTTATGAAAGTATTACAATATTGAGAAAACTTACTATTAGATTACTTAGACAAATGACTTTTGCATCAAATTATAAACGTAGCTAGAGAATTTTTTATACAAAGAAACAAAATCATTTAGTGCATCAAAGACTCAATATTCTTGTTTATGTTACTTATAATATGTGGAAGAATAATAGATATTTTATTTTATTTTCTCAATATATATACTTTTATTATTATTGATTATATTTACTATACTAATTTCTAGATCTAAGAAGAAGAATTATCGCTTGATCTCTATTATGATAAAGCAA
>JAOTAX010000002.1:30386022-30396876 GCA_025629825.1 Erythroxylum guanchezii
TTGAGAATCACTAATGACATGAAACCATGTAGTATTCTCTCTGTGGGTCGGTCCAATATATGTTCTCTAACATATATTTATGGTTCTGATTTGATAACTCATATCCATGATTAGAAAAAACGTGATCACCAATCAGAACACATACTAGCCTTAATTCATTATTGTTCTACCAATAACGATCAACTAGGGACAGTTTAGAATAATATTATAATGCTTATGGTTTTCCTATCAAGTCACATATTTGATGATATAAGCCTAATACTATTCATGGAACGTAAACGATATACATGCATATATAAAAGAATACCTTATAATATATTATGAATAAGTCATAATGTTAGTACAAAAGTCAAACATATCCATTGGCCTAGGGCACACTACTAACAATTTGAGAGTTTTATAGTATTTATAATACTTAATTTGCTTCAAGAGTGTTTTAAGGTGACAATTGCCTCCATAGACAAAGAGGAGAAGTATTTGGGTGAAATTATAGCATGGAATGGAAGAATTGGAGCAATTTTGGAGATACATAGTCATGTATAGTGACCGTGTAAGTCACTGTAAACATGTAGAGCTTCAAAGGCACAATTCCTACCTGTGTGGAGTTACACATCCATGTATGTTGACATACATGACCGTGTATATTGTCTGTGTAAGTCTCTATGACTATGTAAAGTCACTAATTGAGGTGTTTTTTTGGAGATACATGGTCATCTACACGACCATGTATGTGCCTATATATATCTTAGAAACCTTAGTTTGTTGATAAATAAGGATGTTAATAGGGCTACATTAAGGGAGGCAGATTAGAAGTTATTGAATTCGTCGACAATGACACCTAAAAAGGAAGAGCAAAAACATAAAAATAGTCTACACATCATTATGGATTGCTAAATCGATTTTAGGGTTTATTCTTAAATTGTTTTGTTTAACTTTTATCTTGTTAAATTTATTATAACATTGCTTTGTGGTATTTTTCATGCTTATACTTAATAAAAAATTGAGAGATTGAGTCAAGTTATTTGTGTTAAGTTGGACAAAAAGAGTTGGTACCTTAATAGACTTACAAATATAAGTTTAATAAACAACTAAAGAAAGATCTTAATTGTGAGTTAATTATTCTTAGGATTGCTTCAAATCTAATTAAGTGTTCAGGAGTAGTTTTGAGAATCAAGAGATTTCAGCTTAATTGCTATCTATTTCAATTGGGATTATTTAGTTCGATTGAAAGAGAGGGTAATCAGAACATTAGGATATCTAGGAGCGATTATAATTGAATTAACAAGGCAAAAGGAAAACAAAAAGGATAGAATAACCCCTAAATTTTCATTATTGATTAACTTCGCTCTTATTGCTATCTTTACTGGTTCAATTGTTCAATTTTATTAGTTTATTTTAATTTTAATGAATTTATTTTGATTTCAGTTAATTCAATCTTTTATTACCTTATATAAAGTGCATTCAAATTGTTAGGTGACTTATCTCATCCTCATGGGAACGATATCTTGTGTACTACAACATGTGATTCGTACACTTACAATACTGTATGCATTAAAACAAGCAAACAACAATCCCATAAAGACTTGAAAGATAAGATTCCTTACTAGAGCTGCCAACCTTAGCCTTAGCATAAGTCTGCTTCGACTTGATTCAACATGGACGACATTGCTTCCAAAAATTTCACTATTTCTGTCTTTCCAAATGTGGTAAGTAATCATACCAAAGGCCAACTTGAAAAGCTTCCTCTCACATTTACTCTTGAAGTTTGCTCTTTTAAACCATGATGGTGTATCCTTCTAGCCTCTACTTAGGCATTTCATTCTAAGGATTGCAAGTAGATGGTTCCAAAGAACCAAGGAAAATACACAAGAGAAGAACATATGGCCATATGATTCTTGCTCTACTTTGCACAAAACACATTTAAGATCATCAATGTGAAACTTTAATCTAACTCTAGTGCTTAATCTTTGGGAGGTGGCTAGCCATAAAATGAAAGAATGTGAAGGTGCAATGTTGGAGTCCCGTGCCAACTTCCACCAAGGGCTTTTGATCAATGTTCCCAGTAACATTTTCCTACATAAGGTTGTAGTGAAGCTCCATTTTTTAATCAGCATCCATTGTACACAACAAAGGGAATATGCATCCATTGGACTGACTTGGGCTTCAACAAGTGAGCCGACGAAACATTGTGGATCAAAACAAGGCCCACAAACAACAGACTTGAGCAATGCTGATGCAAGAGACGAAGACGTTTACGTTATAAAAATTCGATACCCATCTGCTTCTTTGTTGCTTTTGTATTTTCTTCCAAATCAAAGCTTATTGCTCAACACTAAACACAAAGCTGAAAAACCCATTTGATTTAATTGTCTTCCAGTCTCCAGGAGACCAAGAGAGAGGCAGAGTACAAAAGGAAACAAATTCATTGACTATAACTTGTAAGTTACTAAAAGAAGGATGATGTCTCCAAGGCCAATGGGTGAAGATCGATCTTCACCTCCTCATTTCAGGTACTCAATTTTTTCAGTAACCCTACCTTTCTCTTCTTCATTCCTTTTCTCTCTTTATGCTTCCAGTTCGCGTTCTGAATTCAAATTATTTTATCTAATTTTGCTTCAAGTTCTTTGAACAACATAGCATATACGAATAAGCGAGCGGTTCAACTTATGTTGGAGTTTTTTTTTTTTTTTTCATGGGTGTTAATTTTGGAGCTCTGGAGTCTTCTTGTAGTTTATAGCTGCATTCTTCTATTCATATGAATATTTTTTGTGCCCTCATTGTGGCTTGGGAATGCTATAAAATTGTAAACTTCATCTGTTATTTGTGATCCATTAGGCGACACTGGTTTCCGCGTGTTTGTTGCCTACTGGAATTGGTCGTTACAATTACGGAGAAGTAATACGTTTTGTCAAGTTTGAAAAATGTGGGATTCGAAAAATGAGTTATCTTGTTAGGTGGTTTATTTGGTGGGTAAATTACACCGGATATTGTGGTTTGAACCTTTTTCACTTTACTTCCTAAAAATTATCATTTACCATGATATTATGTTTATCTATTACTCTTACCTATAGCGTCGAAACGATGGTGTACTGCTTGTGTAATGGAGCTCAACAAAGACAGGTGTTGTGTCACGTAACGACTACACAAGCAGTATGTTATCCTTTTGCCATTCTGATGCAGGGGAGTATTAGGCTGATTCAAAAACTTAAGTTAAATGATTGTTTTTAAATATCAGGGAATAAAGTGAAAAAGGTCCAGACCACAGTAACCTCTAGTGTAACTAACCTTCATTTCTATTTATATTCTTCTTGGTATGTATGAAATTCAGTGAATTCCCAATAGTTTGATGAATGTCTAGATCCTACCGTGGTTTGAAGAAATCTGCTATATATAACATTGGATAATCTAACTTGAAACTTTTGGAATTCCTTCCTTGAATATCCTTTGTTTTCTCAGATGCAAAAAGATGATAGAATGTGGCATCTTTTAACTCAAATGCCCTTCTGGTCTTGTCTTGTAAATTTTTAATCTAATAGTGACTTGTAATAGTGATCTTGTTTCCTTGATATAGGCACACTCCTTTGCAGATAATTCATATTATAGGGAACTTCTTGAGAATATGGTCGGTCTACTCAACGTATCAATATTTTTGTCAAAGTGGAGCATCAGTGGTGCTCTTTTTCTTCAGTTGTCTTGTTCCATCCTCCATCCTGTTTTTGGCCTTGCAAAAGCCCTGGAAGGGGAGATCGCTCTCTAATCAACAGGTTCATGTTGTCAGTTTGTTAAGGAAAAAGAAATCTGTTATTATAATGGCATCCAATCTCATTATTCTCATACGTTTTCAATTTAGTTGTTGTTCAGATAGTGCCATCTATCATAAATGGTGCAATAACAGCTTTATGTTTCATCTTTTGGGGAAAAGGCCTCAAGATATGTGGACCAGTCAGGTATGTTTTGTACCAGTTGTATGAAAGTAGAATAAAAAATTATTATACTAAAGAATTAACTGAAATTTTTTTATAATTCTTATAAAATTCATTCCTCTAGTATTGTGTTTCTGCTACTATATGCATGCTAATACATAACTTAAAACATATAGAGACATGTCCTTATATTTTTTTCCAGCAATATTAGATTTGTGATAGTCTTATTCATGGTATTGAATATGCCCAAATTGGATATGACTAGTTAAATGGTCATGAAGATTAAAATGACCAATTGAAAGCAAAGCAAAGTGTGCGCTAGTGCGAGTTGAGATTATTTCTCTCTATCTAGATCATTCCCTTTGTTAAATCATTAATATATGATGAAATATGTTAATAGTTGATACTTGGATTTCTCCCTGAGTTGTTTGTAAGTGAAGGTATATTGGTTTGTTTCCTCTGTCGTTTTAATTGTAATCAGTTATTTCTTCAATCTGACACTAGAACTATTTTGGCGGAGTATTCTGGTGCTGTTCTTGGAGTATTGTCAGCTGCATTATATGGTCAAAGAGGCCATGTATGGAAAAAGGTTGTCTAATATTCTACATGATATATAGATATTCTTTTTCATTTAGAACACTTTCTTTCATGGTGTTAAAGATGAACAAGTATTTTGGTACTTAACATACTGTAGTTATAGGTTATTATGGATTCTACAGCATTTAGAACCAGATTGCATGATTCAGAAGGTTATCTCTGATATTGTACAGGAGCCCAAATTCATTCCTCTATGTAACTATCATTTTACTGATTTTCTGTTGTGTGATGGAGAAGCATTTTGATACTTAAAAGCACTATTTGTATAAACTAGGAATGATTCTTTTAAATATAAAGGCTTTATCAGCATCAACATTTTGAATGTTGTCAGGCTGCAAATACTGTTTAATATTGAGGACAAATACGCTAGACCCATGTGGTATTAGTGTTGCAAAATGGTATATATTTAGTTATGGGAGTCTCTGTGTTTTGATAATTCACAGAAATGTTCCTTTTGTGAGTAATCTTGTCCCTAATAACACCTAATCTTTTTGCTGCAGAGCACTAGTATTGACTTGCTGTGAGCTATTACTTTGAATTATGAGGGGTCCAGAAATTCTTATTATACTTTAATTACAGATAAATAAAAATTTTGGTGATTATTATATCAAAATTGATGCATTGGGAATGACATATCAGCAAGTTTGTGAGATCTATTACTGTTGGATGAGGGCAACTTTATGTTGGCAGCTTTTTGGTTGGAATAACTTTGAAAGCCAAGTAGAAATTTGGAGACTTAGAAAGATAAACTGTAATATAAAAAACAAACTCTGATTTCCTGATAATGAAATAACTGGAGATATTAACATAACAACATCCAAGTTAAGCGTTCAAAGTCGTTAATTTCTTTCAAATTGTGTAAATAATTTTCAGCCTTCCATAAGTAAACTTATAACGGGGGTGTTAAAGGTGCCAGCACTTCTTTTCCTGTTAAATTATTTTCATAATCATGTTCACATTTACTAATCTTCTATCAGGTGGGTGGGCTGATTGTGATGTTGGCATCTTTCTACCTCTTATCACAAGGATGGGCCATGGAGACCTATTTCCCGATTTATATCCTTGTAGACATACATATTGAACTTCTTCTGTTTCTGATTTTTGTAGTTTAGTATCTTCAGCTTCAACCTATTTTTTGGTTATTTCAATTTTCTGCAACCACTTGCAATAGTGTTGTTAACTTAATGTAAAAATACCATTCAAAGATGGCCTCAAAACTGATGATCAGACGACAGTAGTTTTGGGTATGAAAGGAATGACAATTCCAATCCTTGCTGGGATATTATCAGCTTTCAGAAGGGTAATTGCACGACGTTTATCTCTCAAGGTATTTTCCCTTAAATCTATGTAGATTTTTTTCTGATTTCTTTGTTAACTTCAGGTAATTGATGTTGAACCATTGGGCATACTGGTTCAATGGAAGAGTACTTTAAAAACCTCCTCCACCACACTGTCAAAGTCCTGACGGATTTTCATATTTTGTAATGTACCTTAAAAAATGGTTAACCATAAAAAATGGTTATTTTATCTGATTGCTGGCTTTTATTTTGGCTATTTTATTAATTTATTTTCAGAATCAACTCAAAAGAAGACTTCATGCAATAAGCATTACTTCTGCAACATGTTTTTTGTTTCCCGTGGCCATGTGGGACTTCATTATAGTAAGTCATATGTTGACATCTCAGACCTTTTTGGACCTGATAGAAATGTTTGACATTAGTTTCATCTTATGATTTTGGACTCTTGATTACATTACCTTCCTTTATGTACTTATCTACATTTGAATGGGTTTAGGGATCAACTTCTGATGCAAGTGCCAGCCTGCCCTTTTCAGCTTGGCCATTTTTTAGTACTGTTCTTTTTGGAGTTATTTTGATATTCTACGTTGACACTCTTGCAGAGGAGAGGTAACTTTTATTGTTATTTGCTAGTATTGTGTTGATTGCTACTAAATCGTTTTCAGTTTACTAACAATTGAGCTATTGCCTTTTGTATTTCATTAGAAGGTTATCTGTATTTATATTTATATAAGCCATTTAACATTTCTTATTATAATCCTGATTCTTGTTAGTTTGATTGTCCATGTTAGATTGTATGTTTGTTTATGAAGGGTACTTAACTGACTGATGGTTAATCCATCAATTGATTGATTAAGTAGATCACTTGATTTTATTACGTTTTTATATTCATACTTCTTTTTCAGTTTTCCACCTTAGCATTATGTAGGACTGTGTTTCCTTCAACTTGTTCTCACATAATCTTGTGGAAATCAAGTCATAAATCCATAAATATTGTCCTTCTTGTAGACTCCACATGGTATTCTCTTCTCCAAGGCATTTAATGGTTGCTGGTGGGTGCATCATTACCATGGAAATCATCTACAAAATGGATTTTTCTCTCCCTGGTTTTGTGCTTTGCTCCTCAATTTTGGGCTTTGGTATGCATGCAATCTCTCTCATATCTTAGATTATCTGTGAGCTTTGGATTTGTTAAAAAGGATAGAAAATATGTCTGCAGGATAATCAACTTCATATCTTATTTTCTTAAGACAGCATATGATGTTTAAAAGAAAGACTAATTAAGTCAAAGAAGATATCTTGTGATTTGAAGCTATTCAGAATGTTATGGATTGCAGCTTTGTTTTGTTACCCTCTATAGTCTTTTTTAACATGTCATTGAAGTCAGCATCAGGCATCAATATCTAACTTCTTTTAAAAGATGTCTAGTTTCATAAGAAGACTGAATTATTTAACAATTGGACCCTAGATACTTCCTCTCCTTCTTTGTGGAAGCTGATGTAGCAAGTCTTGGATGGCAAAAGGGCCCAGGCCTGACCCGGACAGGCCTGAAGTCAAAGGGCCAGGCCCAGGTTGGCCGGGCCTTTGGGTCCCTTTTTCTCAGCCCAACCGGGTACTCAACACCCAGCCCCCATATATGGGAACATATGCCAAAGATTCTGAGAATGCTGAACTTCTTTCTTATCTTCATCCGATATTTTTCAATCTTCCTAACTAAATTTGCAAACCCTACTATTAAGCATCCAAATCACTTGAATGTCCCTTGCATGACTAATCCATTAAGTAATTATGGTCATATTAGAAACTCTTTATTGCTTAAAACCTGTAGCATTTTTCTTCAGCTTCCTTATCCCACATTATGTACAGAACTACATCCCACTGGTTTCCTTAGGCTCTTATCCTTTTGTGGCATTTTGTTCGTGGTGTAAATTATGGGGGAGAAGATATGGAATTTGTTTTCACTGGTGGCAATAATTTGGGCTCTCTGAAGCTACATAAATTTTGATAAAAACCTTGTATAAAATTAGAAGCCATTTGAGGTACAAGTGCTGGTTCTTCTATAAAGACATAAATTGCAAGTTTCGACATGGGTTTTACCCATCATTGTTCTTTGATTCTGTAAAATTGAAGATAATATCTGCTATAGATATTTATGTGGGTTGAGCAAGAAAATTGGATGGAGTCAAGTTGACACTTAGCTTTGTTTCTCTGGCCACTTGACTAAGTATTTCATGCGTCTTGAGATTGGACTACCTGGTTTTACTGTTTGTGAGTAATTTTTTTACTTGCAATCTGCTCTTTCTTTCTGTTTTTTTTCTCAAAAGCAAATTTTCTGCATCAAACATGGGGAATTAATTGATATTAGAACTAAACGAAAGAATGCAACTTTTACTGACAAATGAAAAATATGCAATTCTGTGGTGCTATAATACAAGCATTTTCATGAACACGATGTTTATTGTGGTTATTTTTATTATTTGTATTATTATGATGCTTGAAAAGATAGCTTATAAGAGTCTGAACATAGCAAAATTACTTTTATCATTTGCTGATTGTTAATGCCCTCCCTTGATGACTACATTTTCATTTTACATATTCGATGGTCTGATGCTGTAGGTATTTATCAAGCAACATCTTTGGAACGAGGCAAGAAAGGCTCTTTTCTGTCGTCAGACACGTCAAATGGGATTTCGGAAGAACAAACCCTGCCAACTTGAGTTATTGCAAAGTTTTGTCCATATTCAGTACTTTGGGCATCCCATTTTATTTGTTCGTCTAATATAAGCCAAGTGAATGAAATGCTGACAACTGGGGAGAAATTAGGGTAAGGCATGCGTTTAGAATCTCCGAGATACTTTCTTTTCCCAAACTGAGGGCTGATTACTTGTATTCCATCAAAAGTGTACATAAGTTCTGTAAAATGCATTTTGCGGTCAATTTTTGCCATATATTCAAATTGTTCTTTCTGGTGCCTGGCAAGTTGAATTGATTAAGTTTAAGTTGAGCAGTAGGATAGCTCTTTCTAGGCCTCAGGCCACATACTCTTCAACCGGTGTAAGAAGCCATTGCATTAGTGGTGCAAGACTCGTATTTTCTGACTATTCAGCGTTGTAGATTTCACCCTCTCTGTACAAAAGGTATATGCTACTTAAATTATTTAGTATTGATTTAATTACTTATTTTAACAAAATTTAATAAACTTATTATTAATAATAAATATTCAACAAAAGATTAAAATAAAATGAACTTAATTAATTCATAAAATCAATTTATTTCTAAATTTGATTTAATATTTAATTATTATCAATAAGAAAAATATAACAATATATTTTTCAACTAAAGTAAGGTTTTTATATGTGTGTATGCTTCCCCCAAGTTCTTCTAGACGCTGGCATTTCTGTTAAGCTTTTTCCTTATTGTTGGTCTTTGATATCTTCCTCGTTTTACTCCATCCTCTTTTTGGTTGTCCCTTCTGGGGTCATCTTTCCTTTTTCTTCTCTTCTTATTCCCGTTTATGTTACTTCCATCAACCCCGCTTTTCTTGGTCATGGTCCTTGCTTGATTGTTTAGACAAGAACTATCTTGAAGAGACTTAAGGATGGTGGTAACAAAATATGATATAATAATAAAATGTGTTATTATATCATTTAATTAAGTCCTTAATTAAATGATTTTTTGAATGCTTTAATTAAGTCTGACTTACTATCTTCCTCCATTGGATAAAAATTTGACCGTAAATCCAATTACTTTTTTGGCTAATAGTTTTAGGTGTGAGGAAGACCAATATCTAGTTACTTCACCTTTCAGAAATGGAACCTGATCAAGTATCCTTTGTCAGGCTCTCATTGCCTAGGCCAACTCTCCGCCATTTCTTACTCGCTTTCCCACTATTCCTTTACAAGGTGTTTGGTTTACCTGCTGGAATAGATAAAGAATAAAATGATTATTCTTAGGAATAAAATTGACGAGGAATAGAATGAAATATGTATTACTTAGTTTGGTTGATTCCTAAGAATTTCTAATGACGATGTACGCCAATATTTGGTTTGAAAACATAAATTTGAGATGACAAAAGAATAACTAATAAAAGACCAAAATATCCATTATAGTCTCTATTATTATTATTATTATTATTATTATTATTATTGTAAATTTTTATTATTATTAATTTTTTTGTTATTATTATTATTATTATTATTAATTTTCAATTAGTTATTATGCGATCTATTAGATAATCGGGTCCTCACATAAGATCTCTCTTCTTATGATTATCGATTTGATATTTATGTGATTTATTAGGTTATTAATTCTCATTACCCAACCTAATCATGTTATTATCCATTCTATAACGCCACAACATATACCCTGAAAGTATTATAACATGTCTGAACATCATGAATTAAGTACATCTAATTGTAGTAAGATATATAATGGTACTTAATGTAAAAGACAAGGGTAAATGGATAATTTGTTCACTTCGGCATGGACATACATACTTAAATGTGAAATATGTATGGAAATTTTTTATGTGTTTGCTTAGATTTATGAATGTGATGTGAGGGGAATTGATAAAAAAAGTATTCCATAAATAAATGGGACGCTTTTTGGTTAAATTGGATATATTTTTGTGTTGCTCTTGCATGATAAGACCAAAGTTATTTGATTTGGGATGTGTACCTCATTGAATGGATAGGTTCCACTGAACAAATTTATGTAATTTGACCATATCTTGGCCTATAGATGTCCAAATTGGATAATTTCAATTAGAGATTAAGTACCTGTTTGATGGATTTTGAGAGGTTAAATGTAATACCCCACTCCCATGTGACCCGAACCCGATATCATTGGTGATATCCGAGTCCGTACCCCGCGAGGGTGGTGTACTACATCAGTCGGTCAGACGAATCTCCGTATAATTTTTTTTAAAACATTCATTCGCGCGGAATAAACCGTAAACGATATATCATTGAAGCCCATGTTAAAAGAAAGCAGTTTCAGTGTCAGAAATAGACATTTTCAGTTTCAGTTATTACAAT
>JAOTAX010000002.1:30438149-30448387 GCA_025629825.1 Erythroxylum guanchezii
CATCATATAATTTGTAGCCCTATTTCTCTAGTTTATTCCAAATCAAGAATCATCTCATTTCGATAACTAGAGAAAAATTTATGGTTAAAACACCGAAGCATGCTCAATAAACAAGTTCTAACTACATTTTCCAACTTTTAACCTCCAACATTTCATATTTAATAGTTCCAACTTCTAAGAACAATTTGGGATCCAACAAAGCCTGTTTATATAAATGTGTCTACTATGGCTAGGGGAAGAATGAGATATATCAGGATTTGTTTTAGTTTGGATTTAATATAGGAGATTCTTAAAGAAATTCTATTGCAAATAATTAGTGAAGATTGTTCCTTAATTGAGGACTCCATTCAACTCCTACCAATGGTCCCCATCTTTTCAGCCATAAGGGAAAGTTTTAAGACCTAGTATAAGAAATTTTTTAAAGGAGATTATAAGGCATGTATGAAGCTTGGTAGTAAGAGTCTTTCATCCCTCTCCTTAAAACCTGCCTCTACTGAGGGGAACACTCAAGCCTCATAGGGGAATGTCTCTCATAAATTGCAAGCTTATAATTCTCAAGAAGAAGTTGTCATAGTTAATGATGTGGGATGGGTGCCTTAACTCATTTTTTTAATCTAACTTTGTTATACCTCAGGAGTGGACTAGTTGTCCTAGCTCAAATCAAGATTAGGCTAGCATGATCATTAAGGTAGAAATTGGTGCGTCTATTTTGTTTCTCCTTATATGTCATATCAAAGCAAATTAAAGAATAATAATAAGGTAGAATCTAGAGCAACTCTATCTAATTAACCTAGTAATACAATAGAACAATTCAAACTTGTTAAGAAAAGGAGATGCCTAAAACCATAGATAAGGTCTTTATTGCTCCCTATTTATCCTTATGTATATTTTAACTTAGAACCTAAGGGGCCTTAATAGCCTGTAGAAGCAAAAAGCAACTTTTGATTATATTAACTCATCAAAGCCTTTGATTTTTTGGCTTTTGGAGATCAAATTGAAAGAAGATAATTGTGTAAACCTTTGGATGTTTAAGAAGAAGTGGAATCTAGTCTTAAACAATGTTGGTCACTCCTATGAAAGGATTATGGTAGCTTATAGTCATGATGGTGTTGGTATTTTAGTTAGACAACTTCAGATCAATGCATTCATTTAATTAAAGAGTTAAAAGGAATTGAGATAGTATAGCTTGTATCCCTTTTATCTATACATCTAATTTGCATTTATAGATCTATAATATGGATTGACCAGAAAACTTTTTATAACACAATTAATGAAACTTGTTTGATTATAAAGGACATTATTAGGATTGTTGTAGCAATAGAAATAGAAGAAAAAAGATTTTCTAGTAGACTTTACTTTAAATTTAGTTATTGCCTTTCCAACATTGATGTAACTAACATTAAATTTGATAGATGTTTTTTTTATACTTTAAGAAATAGAGAATATAGGAACTAGTCTATGAGAAAAAAGTTAGAGAGGGTCATAGCAAATTATGAATGTCTTTTGTTATTTCAAAATAGTATAGCAATCTTCAATAATTCCTTGTATGCCATTCAACCACCTATTGAGATGTATGACCATACCGTAGTTTAGAGGAGTATTTCCCTATTTAGATTCTTCTAAATTTTTAACCAATTGTAAGGGATTTTAAGAAATAATTAGCAAAGGTTGGAGTTGTACCATTCATATTATGAATCCAATAAATTCTACAAGAACCTTATGGAAATGAAGAAGGAACTTAAGTTACCTAGAATAAGATTACAATCACATACAAGCTTGGTTCTAGATAAGGCCATGGAGAGTGATAAAAACAAAAAAGAGCTCTATGACTTTCAAACAGATGGTATTAGCAATTGAATGATAAAGCAATGAAAGCTTATTATAAAGCTCTAGAGATCATATTTCCTTAACAATGTAGAACTTTAAAGTTAGTTGGTTTAAAAATAGGCACTATAAAAGTAAGTTCTTCTATATATCACTACTTTTTAGGAGATATTTGAATTAAATTTATTATTTGAGGAATGAGCATGAGAGACTTTGATTAAATAATATAAGATTCTACCTCTTCTTAAGGAGTACATCATAAACACCTTGGGCTCTCTAACCTTCAACACTACTTTTACTTTTTCCTGAGGCCCTTACATTATAAAGCTTTAATCAATTGAACATTTTAAATTTCTCTTTAGAGGATATTGAGAGGGTTGTATCTAGCATTAAACCAAAGAAGGCTTTAAGTCCTAATGTGTTTAATGCCTTTTTCTATCATTGTCAATCTCTATAAATGCTAATATGTGAAGCAGTATTGGAATTTTTTCAAGCTTAAAGACGCTTAATTTTTAGAAAGAAAACTCATATTTTCTTATTCCTAGCGATACCAAATGCCTCTTCTTTAATAGAATAAAAACCAACTCATTATTGTAACTACTTTTATAAGAATATCTCCATGTTGCTAGCCTTAGGATTTAAATCAATCATGATTCCCTTCATTAGTTCCTCACAAGAAGCTTTCATTGAAGGGAAGGAATATTAGGAACTAGTAAAAATTTTGAATTGAAGATTAACCTTTATAAAGCTTTTAATTATATGAATTAGGACTTCATCTTTCACTTTTTAAAAGCTTTAGGATTTTCTGCTCTTTGTATATCTTAGATTGTTCATCACTACACCTTCCTTTAGTGCTCTCATTAATGGGGAAGCTTCTAAATTATTCAAAGATTCTAAGGAGATCCTCTTTCTACTTATGTGTTTACAATATACATTGAAATCCTTTCCAAGACTATATTTCATATCATTAATTTGGAAACTAATGTCAAGTTCTAAAAAAAGAGTGAAAATAGCATATCTTTAAGTTTTCCTTTACAGATAATCTCTTTTTTTTTTAAAAGCTAGATCAAAATATGTTTCCTATCTTATAAAAGCCCTAAATGTTTTCTCTAATCTCCCTAGATTATGAAAGTTATATGATGGTTAGTAAGGATTCAACTAATTCTTCAGAAGATCTTGCAAATATCTTAGTTCTAATGCTTAAATTCTCTCCTTTCACCTATCTTGGTATCTGAAATAACTCAAATAGAATATCCTATACAGATTGTAACCCCATTTCAATATGATAAGAAGATAAATTAGAAAACGGAGCAATAATTGTCTCACTTATACATATAGGTTATACTTAATCTTATATGTGTTCATTAATATGTTTATTGACTAGTCATCCCATCTCTTCCTTCATAAGAAGCTATATAAGTACATTTTAAAAAATATATTTTAGAAACTTCCTTTGGACAGGAGATGGTACAAGGAAAACTTATGCTAAGGTTTGTTAGAAGCATATCTTCTTACAAAAAAGTGAGGGTGGTTTAAGATTTACATAATGGAAATGAACAAAGCTTTTCCAGTAAAGAGGTTATATAGAGTTATCAATGAGAATTAGTCATTATCAGAAAAATCGATACATGGACATTACGTAAGGAACAAAAATCATCGGACTATTAAGACTAGATAAGGCTCTTTATAGATTATACAAAAAAATCTAAAACTGTAGGACAATTTACTAAAATCTATCATATTTAGGATTGAAAGTGGTGAAGATACATGGTTAAGGTTTGGTATTTGGGGTTCATTAGGTACCTAATTCCTTATATTTTAAAAATAATAAAATTTTCTAATATAATTGACTAGAAATGGGCTTACAAATAATAACACGAGTCCCATATTAGCTGCGTCCAACCTAGTTTAGCATATGTTCATACCTAAACACACACTTGGTTTTTAGCAACCAATAGGTGTCCTTAACTTATGATCTGAGCAAAATAGCTATGTATTCGTGGTTGAACTAAAGAAATTTCCTTGAAGTCATTTGATTTATCTTTTAAGTATCTATTGCTTTTGTTGTGCCAAACTTCTAATACTTTTTATCCTTTGAAGATTCACTTCTACATTCTTTTTACTTATTACTGATGACCTGAACCTGGTATGATTTTAATTAGGGCTTATATTTGGAACATCTAGATTGCTACTTGTTCTCTCCAGTTGAGGAATATTTCGAGTCAAATGATGAAAATCAACTGCTTCCTCCTTTTTGACTTGATATAGATATTAATGAAGTTGGATAAGTTACTGTTCTATAGGCTATAAATAAAAATGTAGCCAATTCTTCCAAAAAATGTCACATTATATTCTAATATATAATCATCACCCTAAATGTTGTCAATTCCCTAGTGTAGATCAGTTTAGGCAACATTTTATTGAATCATAAAAAAGTAAAATTATTAGGTATGAATTATTTTTGTACCAAAAACATCTTAAATATGTCGCTACTTATCAAGAACACCATAAATATATGTAGAGTGACCTTGTAAAATCTTGAGCCTGAGAGAGAAAATGCTCTGCCTTCTTACTACTTTGAGTGTCTTCAGATTTGGTTCCAACTCTCCTTTGTGGTGTACTCCATAACGGTACTTTCAAATTTTTCTCCCATCCAGTTAACTCTACTTCCCAAACTATCACTTGCTCACCCCATCCTTTTTATTTCCCTAAAAAGTTGTTAGTTTCCTTTTCTCTGTCAAGCTAAGGCCTATGTAGCTTGACTCCAACGATGACTTTCCTGCTTTACCCTCCCCAAAATCTTCCTCCCCTCTCCTCCATACCAAAAAATTCCCCTATACACAGTTCCAACTTCGCACTGAAATCCTTAACCACCAAATTGAGTAAAACCTTGTACCCTCTTCCACCATCTCACTCCCCCCTCATTCCACTCAAAATATATACCCAGCAGCCCAAACAACCCTCCACTGTTCCTTCTTCTCATAATCATTCACGGGACAAAGGCTGGAAACAGGTTGTGGGAGAGCCCTCTAGTGTCACTCTTTATTATAATTAACCACAGGTCATTGATGGCAAGTTAGTTGTGACATCAAATATTGAGACCTTGAGGAATGGAGCAAAAATATAGGAATCCTCCCTTATGGGATTCTTCATGGAATGAAGAGCTGCATTTCCTATCATTCAAAAATGGGCAGTTAGCTATTGGAAGAATAGAGAACTCACTGATGTACTTCTTACAGAAGATAACCAGATTTTGTTCACCTTTACCTCTCAAGATGAGGCAAATAGGATTGTGGAGGAAGGTCTTTGGCACGTAGCACAACTTCCTTTATTCCTACAAATATGGCAACTGAGTATAAAGCTTGAAAACATTAAGGTGCATAACTTTCTATTGCGGATAAAAGATAGTCGTAGATTGCATCATATTTTTTGGGTAGTTTAGGATGTGTTTAGTAGTTAAATTTAATTGATTAGTGTGTGCTTAGGTTAGAATTTTGTTAGTTAGTTAGATATTTATGTATTGAGTGTTTTGTGGGTTAGAGCGCACATTTGGGCTTCAATTTTATGCTTTTAAGGTGCTATGATGTGTTTGCTAATGTGTCAGGGCAAATATAGAAAAACAAAGGAGATTCGAAGAAGATCCAGAGATGAACTCAGGCCCACAATCGTGGCCAATAAGCCATGATTTTGACAAAAGCAGATGTAAGGAGCCATGATCATGGCATATTCTGTCACGATCGTGACAGAAGGGGAAACAAGATGCCACAATCATGGCATTATAGGCTACGATCGTGGCCTGCTCGACAAACAACGCACCCTAACTTTTTAAACTTCATTTTTGGGAACATTTCAGACATTTGGAGCGCAGAAAAAGCCCTAGAGTTGCCGTAATTATAAAATGCTATAATAAGGAAAAGAGAAGACAAAAAAAAAAGACAGCCTACACTTTTTCCATTTTGGGAAAGCTTCAAGAAAGAGAAGAAGAAGTGAAAGAAGAGGAGAGAGGAATTGGGTCTTCCGATGTTATTGCCTTTTCGAATTATTCTATCCAAGTTTCTTTCTCCATTCCATCCTTATTTTCGTTCATTTATTGTTTGAGATGATGATGGATTGTATGCTGATGGATCTTGGATTTTTGATGATGTTTTAACTTTTCATTTAGGATTTTACCTTGATTCAATGTTAATATAACCATTTTGATTGAGTGTTGTGATTAATTACAGAACTTGCATGTTTCAGTAATAAATGAAAGGGTGAACTGAATAAAAATGATTGGGTTGGATTAATGAGAGTTAAGTTATCCAATAGACCACGTGATTAATCACATCAGTTTTTATGCAAAGAGAGATCCTACGTGAGACCTGATAGTTTATTAGAGGGATTAAGATCTAATTAGAGTTGTGGGTCTTTTGTTAATTGAGAGGTTGCAAATTCTATAATTCAGTTAGGGTTTACGATTTAGGGTTATTATAACTCGAGAGAGAGTAATCCACCCTACAATAGTCTAGAATCGACACCACAAAAATGCATAAATGACTAGATTAGCATTGATGATAGGAAAAATTCCCTCTCTCATAATTGGTAATCTTCTTTGTTGATTTCCATTATGACTTTAGTGTGCTTAATTTTGATTTCTTTTATGTTGAATTTAAAAATTAAATTCTCGCTAATCTTATTCCCGTGTTTACTTTTCTTACAATTTTTATTTTTAGTTGTTAATTTCCTTAGCCTTAGATAACTTAGGATTAGATTAGTTTACCTTTCTCGTGGGATCGACCCTTCATATATTACAAATTATGACCCATGCACTTGTGGTATTTGAGGGCTAGAAATATATTAAAATTTCCCTAACAAGTTGTTGGTGCCATTGGCGGGGAGGCGTAGGATTATTTAATTCTTTTATTCTAAGGAATTTTCACTATCTCTTGTGGTTGGTGGTACCCAATCATAAGAAGTTATTAAAAAGAAAAATAAGAAGAGAAGGAAGTTCAGGCATAAAGTAGAAGACACCTCAATTTGGACATCGCAAGGTAACTATGAGGAGTCTAGAAAGTTAAATGGTGGAGGAAATATATTATAGGGAGCAAAGGACCCTTGCAGGCTTTAATGAGAGACAACTCGGTTGCGAAAGTCATCATTCTTATTAAAACATGTGCAATTCGGGGTGGCAGAACCACCTGAATTTTTGTTTGTCTATCAATATAAGGAGTCACCTAGGACATCAAAACCTATTAGGATTTCAGCAAGATAAGTGCAATTCATGGGATTTAAATTGGACAAGAACATGGATAAGCTCATAAATGTAGAAGAGGCCTAGAAGAGACTGATAGAGAAGTTTGAGCAAGTAAAGGAAGACCATGCCTCTTCTATTCACAACTTAGAGCTTCAAATGAGACAAGTTTCCATCAATTTTATAAAAGAAGTGTGGAAAACTGTCTAAGCAACATTAAAGTACATCCAAGAGAGCAGTGTAAGGTTATCACACTTAGGAGCAGGAATGAGCTAGAAACAACTACAAAAAAACAAGCTGAATTTTACCTTGTAGAAGACCAAGAAAATAAGGAGGGTGACTCATTCAGGAGAATTGAAGTGGTTGAATCTTTAAAGGAGCAAAAAGAAGAAGAATAGATGACAATGGACATAGAGCTTGAAAAATATAAGGAAGTCTCTGTTTATGGAGCGAAAGAAGAGGAGACAAGGGTGACTAAGGAAGAACAAGAACAGATCACGCTCTTGTAGGACAAACTACTAAATTCAATAGAAGATTCAGGTAGTTTTGTTATTCCCTATTTTATTAATAGTTTATTAGTAAAAAGGACATTATTGAACTTAATTGATTTTCTTCATTTTATTAATATTGTCCTTTTGATTGTCTTGCAATTTTTTACAGGCTACGAAGCTGAATTTGGGCAACAAGGGTGGAAGTAAGGCACTCATAATTAATCCTGGTTGAGTTTCCAAAGTTGCACGATCAAGCTAATAACCATAACTTAGCATGTTTGGTAGTTAGATTTAAATTGTTGTGTAGTTAGATTTGCTTTAAATTATATAAATAAGTCTTGATGATTTGGAACGATTTGGATTGCTAATTCTCTTACTCTTTTTAAAGCAATTATAAGATAGGGCAGAAATCATGGGCATCAAGCGCATTTGGTCTCAACACTATCGCAATCACCACCTCCTTCACCATGATGGTTTTGTGTTCTAACCCTTTCTCTTTTAAATTTTGTCTTTATGTTTCATTTTTTTAATGTGTATTCCCACCTTATGTGTTATTGTCTGCTCTTCTCACATTGAGGAAAATGTGTTGTTCAAGTGTAGGGAGGGTCACGTATGCTTTTATTTTGAATGCCAATTTTGCATATAGTAAGTTAGGTTTTTTAGGTTTGCATGATATAATTTGGGTGAATGTGTCAATGGCTAGGATTTAACGGAGTTGATTTAACCTTGAAAATAGTCTTTTAGGTTGTGATGATTTATTAGCTTGTGAAATTAGTGACCTAGGTTACTTTGGTTAAATATACTTATAATTAGGATATGATGTTAGTTTATTCACCTTACGAATTAGTTACATTCATTTATAATTTTAGGCCAATCGAATAAATACCTTTGTTAGTTTTCATGAGAATCATTAGCTAAAGAAATGAGGTAGATTATAATAAAAAAAAGTAAAAATGATAAGTAAATAACTATTCTGTTGGCCTTCAGGTTATGAATAGAGCTAGTAACCAATTGAGAATGTGATGTAGTTGAGTAACCAGATCGACACACATCATAAATGTGTGCCTTCACGTCGAAAGCTATAATGACATTCCAACCAAGTCGCTTAATAAAAATATGACCGAGTTGAGTAATTGAATCGACATTCATCACAAGTTTTGCCTTCACGTAGAAAGCTAGGTTCATGTCAATTATAATTAAAAAAAACAATGTTTTGTCAAATAAAATCTACCAATCTTGTGAACAACTTGAATTTTCATGAAAACATACTTAGGGATAGTTACATTTTTTATTGACTGAATAATTATCAATGAGTGTGTGCAAGTGATAGAGGTGAATAAACATAACATTAAGTTCTGGATTAGTTATATATTTGGTCCAAGGTACTTAGACGTGGCTTTCACATATTAATAAGTTAGAAAAACTTGAGGGATAATGTTCAAAGTTAAATTAGCATGAAGTTGAATGTCATTGCCTCATTATTGCATTTGTATGTTTGGTGTTTTGATGTGTTGTTGTTTTTCTTGTTTTGCTTTTACTTAAGGATAAGTAAACGTTTAAGTTTAGGAATGTGGATAGTCGTAAATTGCGTCATATTTTGTAGGTAGTTTAGGATGTGTTTAGTGGTTAAATTTAATCAATTAGTTCGTGTTTAGGTTAGAATTGTGTTAGTTAGATAGATATTTGTGTCTTCATTGTTCTTTGTGGGTTGGAGCACGCGTTTGAGCTTCAATTTTATGTTTTTGAGGTGTCGTGACGTGTTTGCTATGTTTCAGAGAAAATATAGAAGAACAAAGAAGATTCAGAAAAGACCCGGAGTTGAACCCAAGCCCACGATCGTGGTCAGTAAGCCGCGATCGTGAGGGGAAACAAGGTGTCACGATCGTGGTACCATAGGCTATGATAGTGGCTTGCTCGACAAACAACATGCCCCAACTTTCCAACTTCATTTTTTGGGAACATTTCAAACCTCTAGAGCGTGAGAAAAGCTATAAAGTTGCCTTAATTAGAAAATGATATAAGAAGGAAAAGAAAAGATAGAAAAAAGAGAGCCTTCATTTTGCCATTTTTGGTAACCCTTTAAGAATGAGAAGAAGACGAGAGAGAAGAGGAAGAAGAGGAGAGAGGAAGCAAGTCTTCAGATGCTACTGCCTTTCCGGATTATCCGATCTAAGTTTCTTTCTCCTTTCCATCTTTATTTTCGTTCATTTAATGTATGAGATGATGATGAATTGTATAACGATGGATCTTGGAATGTTAATGATGTTCTAACTCTTCATTCGGGATTTTACCCTGATTTATTGTTATTAGAGTCATTTTTTGTGTTATTTTAATTGGATGGTGTGATTAATTATAAAACTTGCATATTTCGATAATAAACTGAGAGGGTGAATTGATTAAAAATGATTAGGTTAGATTAATGAGAGTTAAGCAGTCCAATAGACCATATAATTAATCATATCGGTTATTGCGTATAGAGAGATCCTATGTGAGACTTGGTAGTTTATTAAAGGGCTTAAGATCTAATTAAAGTTGTAGGTCTTTTGTTAATTGAGATATTACAAATTCTAAAATTCAATTAGGGTTTAATGATTATAACTCAGGAGAGAGTAATATACCCTACGATAGTCTAGAACCGACATCACAATAATGCATAAATAATTATATTAGCATTGATAATAGGAAAAATCTCC
>JAOTAX010000002.1:30508684-30523831 GCA_025629825.1 Erythroxylum guanchezii
AAAACCAAACATAATACCAAGTAATCCATATAGAATGCCAAAGCTTTTCAGTATCATATTGTACTAAAACCAAACATAATACCAAGTAATCCATATAGAATGCCAAAGCTTTTCTTTTATAACTAGAATTCGAACATCCAAGCATATTGTAGCTTTCTACTTTCTAATATAATTGCTTAGTAGGGATAACAATATTTTATATATGAAACAGTAACATAATCTATCGTTGTATAGATACCTGTCTGGTAAAGGAGCTCTTCTTTCGTGGAAGGCAACGGGCTCTCCTTCCATTAGGACCAAGTAAATGGATTTCTCTTCCGCAAAGCAAATAACCATTAATATTCCCAAGGTGAAAATCACAGCATATATTGCTGAAGACGATACAACCTCTCTGCTTTCCATCGCCGTCAATAGCAGCAATATGAGTTTCAGACGTTTTTTGTTTCAGAGATTACATATAAGACTGAACCTGCAGTAAACTATATCATGGTCAACGTGATCAAAGCTGAAATTACTCATTGCTGTCCTGCGACATTTTTCAAGCCGTTACCATCCTTTTACGCAAACATCTGCTTTTAAATAACTTTTGGAAACGTGCTGTTCGTGCTCCTTGAGAAACAATCGTCAGTTATACAACAGGTTTCCAGGATTACCCATCATAACAGCAGCTCATATAGATTTGACGTCTTTCATCACCTCCAAGTTAAATCAATTTGATTTATTATCAAGATTTGTTTGGTTTCAACTTCTACAGTAGCAGAAGATTTGATTATTATCAGGATTTGTTTGGTTTCAAATTTCATGGATTTAAATCCATCTTACATACCTTGTTTTATTAAATCCCACTCACATGCTTACCTGAGGTTACATAAATATGTCAACCAAATTAAATCATTTGGCACAAAATTGAAACACTCTAATTAAAACAGAACGCTCCAATCCCTCCCACTGACACTGGTTAGATTGAATTTCAATCATTGAAAAGTTATCTTAATTTCCACTTTAAATGCATTTCAGGGTACATTAGCTTTGATGTCATATCTGCTGTACTCACAACTGTATCTTGACCTCAAGATTTAACGCAAGTCTTGCCATTGTAACCCTCAATCGCGCATGTTATGTTAGCCGGATAAATTAGCAGCAAGTTTATTCCACATCGAATCACCAAGTTTTCAGGGGTCATAAAACTTTTCGTAAAACACCTGCACCTTTACCAAAGGATGTACAGTTGTTGTGGGTCAAGTTTTTCATCTCTGAAACAAAAGTTTACCTGGCTGGCAGGGTTATTGCTGCTACTCAAAATTAAGACCTGAAAGAGAGGAACTGCATAATTCATGCTTTTAAGTCATTTGCCATTCATCCCAATACTCAGCTTACAAATAGCACTCAGAAATTGGTGAGGGATAACCCACAAGAAACTGCAGGCATATAAATAGATATCGTTCCATTTTATAGTTTAACCAAACAGTTTGTTGAAGAACTAGAACAGATGTCAGAAAATCTAACATAACTCCACGCATCAAATTCGATGTCAGAGAGTTACATTCAAAATTCTCTTTTAGACAGATTGATTAATAGAATGCCCTACCCTAGCACAGTACAGCTACATATATCACAATAAACACATAAAATTACTTGCAGCTTACAGTTCAAGCCAACCACGGATGATTTTCTGCACTATACATCTCACTCAAAAGACATTCTACATTGTAAATGGAAACACAAGCAATTCCTCCTTACTTTAGCCTTTTACATTGCAATCATCTCTTCCGGCGTTTCGTTTCAACCTGTAGTGTTCAATTTAAGTTGTCAACCAATAATAAGAAAACAGAAAAGAAGAAAAAGAAGAGGAACAGACTTTCATAACAGTTCAACTCCAGATAAGAAGCTATAAACAGCAAATTACCAATATACATAAGCAACAAAATCTCAAGTAAAGAAGCAGAAAGGCCTTCTCCAATACTTAAAAAGTAAGTGTTATATCTATAACCAATAAAGTGGCCACCCAGCCAAAAAGATTTAGACCCAGTTTTGTATTCTACATCCATTTGCCATCCAATACGCAGATCCAAAACTCTTAGAAAAGGTGAATATCTCCACAAACAACGAGCATGGTCGGCAATTAATAGTTTGAAATGAATGGGCTAATCTCGGTTTGATTAGGCTTGGGACCAGCCCAAACTCACAATGTGAATCGATGTCATTTTAGTATAATTGCCCAAAACATTGTTTGGTTAACTACACCAAAATGGCATCGTTTTGCGGCAGCTTTAGGTTCAGACCACAGGGAATGGGATTCGGGCCCAGCCCGGCCCACTGCCATTCCTGTTATTGTCAACGAGTCCTTGCTTTTCAATAAAGGAAAAGATCAAAACTGAAAATTACTTGGTACCATTCACAACGATAAGAATGAACATCAATTATACTTCTAGACACTTGT
Source organism: Erythroxylum guanchezii (assembly GCA_025629825.1). Classification (NCBI taxonomy): domain Eukaryota; kingdom Viridiplantae; phylum Streptophyta; class Magnoliopsida; order Malpighiales; family Erythroxylaceae; genus Erythroxylum; species Erythroxylum guanchezii. The sequence continues at coordinate 30,511,125 of JAOTAX010000002.1, forward strand.
TTCATTAATTATGCCAGAGGAAAAAGAAAAACAGTGGAACAAGAAGTAGAAAGCAGCAAAGGTAAGAAAGGAAGAGTCTAAGGAGAGGAGAAATCCAATCTGAGCATATTGCAAACAAACACAAAATGTGCCTCCAGTTCATTCGGAATTGGCTCTTCTCTTGGCAAGTCTTATTCAATACAGTGGTGAGGAACAATGTTAGCTTAATCACAAGCATAAAGCTAGGAACCTAGCACACAATCCAAAGTATAGAATTAAAAGATCAAAATCTTATAATTCTTTATAAAACAACCATTCACATCATTAACAGAATTCAAACTTCTTACATTGAGATAATAGTCACAGATGATGAGAGCACATTCTGCCACAAAATCACTTGATTAAAACACTTAATACAATTAACTGAAATTGCAGGAGAAACATGGTATCGACACAGTAAACTGGGGAAGATATTATAACCCAAAAGTTTCAATTCAAAACATTCCTGATTGACCAAAAATCCTGGCAAACAAAATTCTGCTACCAAAAAATCAGAAATTGTAATTAACCATTTCAAAGAACTGTCGCGACAATGTATAGATTAGAAAGAGACAAACTTTGACATTCTTAAATATCAAAAATGACATCAAAACTTCTTCACATGGACAAGCAGAGTATGCATGCAAAATTTAAGGTACCAAACATTTTCAACAATGATCTAAGACTAGACAGCAAGAAGTCTTACCTTGCCATCGGCTGCTGGTGATGCATTAAACCCATTATATGATCTTTTGACATCATCATCAGATACACATTCAGAGCAGACAAAGTGGTCTAATTTCTTTGCTTCCTCAATGGTCATGCCCACACAGGCAGGATGGTACCTAAATGACCATGTCAAGATACTACTTCATACTCACATAAATTGAAAGAAATTCACTGCAGAACAACACTAGGTTTCCCATTTTATGGAAGATTCTCAATTCAGATTTGACAGAATACTGTCAAAACATAGATTAACTGAGAGGAATAAGGCATTTGTATTATGCAATTAGATCATATTATGACTGAAATGAATACTGAGGTTGATAATTTTAGGCTAGGCAACTATGCAATCAAATGACAGCCATATAGGGATGGCAGAAAAAGGACCGTCTCCATCTATTCCTTCCGGTTTTAATTTTCTCATATCCCCTATAAACACAGTTTGTTGATTAATAGACAGTATAAGTGGTTCCAAAATTAAAAGTTTCTCTTTGCTTCAATTTTATTGAAATTGTAAGGTTCTAGCATTTGAGGAAACTAGTTCAAGATTTGTAGACATATTTCCTTAACAATTCTTCATAATTTGTAGGCAAGACCTCCTGAGATTTCATCATGCTTTATAGACAAGATTTTCTAACATTTTGATTCTCATACTATTTCGTATGCATTAACTTAACACATAAGTAACTGCATGACAGGTAAGACGCCCTCAACCAAGTGAATTAACCTCACTCTTGGAACTTAATCCATTAACCTTTAAAATTGCCACCTAAGCAAGTAAACATAAAATGCTTTATAGACAAGATTTTTTAACATTTAATTCTAATACTTCTTCATATGCATTAGCTGCATAATTCAGTACTTCCATGTCATAGGGTGGTTACATAAGTTAACCCCACTTCCCGTCCTTAATTCAATTATTTCTTAAACTAACACCCAGGTAAGAAAGACTGAAAATGAGCAATTAAAATTAATATTACAATGCAGATTTACCAGTCCTTGCACCCTTCACATTGCACCATAAGGTCATCAGGGTTATATGGCATCTCACAAGTGCAGTACCTTGTAGAAGGAAGAAAAGAAAATGAAAACCTCAGAAGCCAATCAAAATTAAATCAACGCTATCTCAACCAAACAACCACATTTCAGCACACAAATCAAAACCAATTAGTAAGACTCACACAGCAACACGATCAGGCGTGAAGCCTCCAGTAGCAGCCTTGTACTCAAAGCGACAGTAATAGTCCTCAGCACCCACATTCTCCAGCTTAGTATAGTTCTTAAAAGAATGAACCATACACTTCCCTTCTATAGTAAGAGCGCTCTGGACATCATAGTGGTCGGACAAGAATAACTCTTTAGCTCCATGAAACTGCCGGCGGCCCCCGAGAGACTCTTCCGGGCGATAGTACCACCTAACCCTCACCTTAACATTGCTCCTACCATCAGTCTCGATCCCCTCGATTTTAGCTACATACGGCGGCTTACCGGTGTCCGACGGTCTCATCAACACACAATCGCCGACTAGCATAATAAAGGAAACAGCAGAGGCAAAGTCAAAATTTTGAAGAATACCTCGAACGTGCAAAAGAGTTAAGATAGGAAAACGAGACCTTTGACGATTTTGTTCGTGCCACGAATGGTGTAGGAGTCGAGCTCTCTCTTGCCAGGTTTAGGCTTCGTAGGGATGCCAGGCCGAGTTTTTGCCATGGAAGTTGAGTCGAGGACCTGTTGTATATTTGTAACGCAAAAAAAGATAGGAAGAAGAAGGGAATGGGGGATTCTTGGTGTACACAAACCCTAGATTCTCGCCATGGGAGAGAATAAGAAGAGCAGAGAGGGATAGGGAGAGTGTCTCTTGACCTCCGCCACACTAGCCTTTACCCCTTCTTTAGTCTTCAAGAAAGCTTGTAAATTTTTGGCTAATCGGAAAATTAATTGCTTAATTATTTATTAGTGTTTGATCCTTTGGGATTTTGGAGAAGATTTACAATGTGTACGGATCTAAATTAAAGTTTGCTCTGCAATACTTTAGGTTCTTTTACGAACAAATTAACCCTTGATTGTCATTAACAAATCCTTCTAAAATCCAATGACGTCCACTTCTCCTCGTAACCTAACTGTCCCAATTCTTCGCCAATTTCCACGAGACCATGCAATGTACCTTAAATTATGTTTCAAAGGTCAGTTGAACTTTCTAACTATCAAAAGATTCTTTACCAATTCCAAAAGTGTGATTCCTAAAGCCTTTTATTTAAGGCATATGCCAAATCCCAAAGCCAATTTAAGTGATCTAAAATGTGGAAGATAGAGGTTTCTCTATTATCCAAGACAATATGCTAAGGTAGAACATTAACCAAGACAATTTGTCAAGCCAAATTCTCAACAAACATAGAAACCATAGCATTAAAGGGTCTACTTCACCAATTATTGTTGCTATCAAGTTTTCATGCTTAGAGCTAAGTGATCTCTATAAATTAGTCCTCAAAAGGGAGCAAAAGTCTTTAAGCGTAAGATGTCGTGCCTAAAGAGGGGGTCACCCTAATTAAGGGGAAGCTAGATTGACTCACTGAATTCAACTAAGGCTATCAACCCCAGAGATAAGGAGCAAGAGTATAATCTAACTGAGGAGTGCAAAGGGACCCTTTGGGATGATTTCACAATGGTTCCATCCACATCCACAGTGAGAAGTCGGGGAGGAGAGCTGGGAAAACCAAGAAAGCTAATAGCACTCCAACTTAATGTTACTTGATCGTATCGTTCGAGCTTTAAAATTTATAAGCCCTTAAATATCACAAGCGCAAGGGTCGCGATTGTAGCATAAAGGGTGTCGATTCCACAAGGAGGAGGACTATTCTAATCCTACAAATCTAAGGCTAAAAGGATATGAAACTAAAAATAAACAATGCAACGAAAAGGAAATACGAGCATTGAATTTAACCAATTAAATCAAAAGTTAAACTCGAAGGAATTAATAATTAAGCAACAAGCACGCATAATGGAAATCAACCAAAGAATTTACCAAGTTATGAGAAAGGGGATGTTACCTATCATTAATGCTAACCTAACTAATTATGTATTAATGGGTGTCGATTCTAGACGATCCTAGGGCTGATTACTCTCTCTCGAGTTATAACCATTAACTCTAATTTATAAACCCTAGTTGGATTATGAAATTTGTAATTTCTTAGTTCACAAATTATCCAAAACCCTAATTAGATCTGAAGCACTCTAATAAACTATCAGAATATCACACAGGATCTCTCTACACAATTACTAATATGATTTGTCACGGTTTTTATTAAGTCTCCTAACTCTCATTAATTCAATTTAATTGTTTTTCATTCAGTTCACCCTCTCAGTTTGTTACCGAATTATGCAAGAACGTAATCAAATCACGACATTCATCCAATAAACACAATCAAATAAATTATCATTAAATCAAAATAAAATCTCGAAGAAGAGTGAGAACATTATCAACATTCTACCATCTATCATTATACAATCTATCCCAACTTTATACATGAATAAAATTGAAACAAAAAGGAAATAGAAACTTAGAATGGACAATCTAAAAAGGCAGCAGTGTTGGGAAACCTCTTAATCTGGGAAGCACGTCGAGACTGCGTCTTCTTCCTCTTTCTTCCTCTTCCTCCTCTCTTTCTCTTCCTCTTCCTCTCTTAAGGTTTCCAAAAGTGACTGCACGAAAAAGCTGTTTTCTTTCTTCTCTTCTTGTTCTTTAAATAGTCTCTTGTGCTTTGGATAATCCTAAGGCTTTTCCAGGAACTAAAAGGTCCAAATTTCATAAGTGTTTACACGTCTACCCAACGTAGGCCACGATCATGGCTCACATCTGAGCCTTCTATCACGATCATGACATACTGGCCACGATCGTGGGCTATTCCTGGAGCTTCTGTCACAATCGTGGGTCATTATTTTGGCCTAAATGTCTCTAAAACTCCTTCATTCTTCGATATTGACCCTGAAACACTAGCAAACATATCAAGGTACCTTAAAAACATAATATTTAAGCTCAAAAGCTTGTACTAACCCTTAAAACACAAATCATTAACAAATTAACTCAATTCTAACCTAAACACATACTAAATGATTGAATTAACGGCTAAACACATACTAAATGATTGAATTAACGGCTAAACACATATCAAACTATGCCCTAAAACTATCTCATCTCCATGCTTAAACATTTGCTTGTCCTCAAACAAACAAAACAACAAATAACACAAAAACATAAAGCACACAATGCAATAATGAGGCAATGACTTCAACTTCACGAAACAAGTTTAACTCTAAACAGAATCATTCAAGTTGCTCCAAATTATTAACATGCAAAATTTGTGTCTAGGAACTCTGGACTAAATTTACATATTAATCAAAACTTAAATGCCAAGTTTATTCACCCCTTTCAATTGTACACACACATTAATAATTATTTTGTCAATCAATCTTTGTAACTAATCCTAAGTACATTTTCATGAAAAGTTAAGCTACTTACAAGTTTAGTAAGTTTTATTAGAAACCATTTTTTAACACTTTTTGTGGATATAGACCTAGTCTTTTCACAAGGAGGCAAACATTGGTAATGATTGTCGATCCGGTTACTCGACTTAAGTTATGTTTTTAGTAAGTTGCTTAGTTGGGACATCATTATAGCCTTTTGATGTGAAAGTAGGTGTCGATCCGGTTACTCAGCTACATCATGTCCTCAACTGGCTACTAGCTCTATTCATAACCTAAATGCTAGCGGAATAGTTATTTATTTAAAATTTACAAAAAATTAATTAATGCCTATCTTGTTACTTTAGATACTCTTTTTCATGGAAAAATGCTAGCAAAGCTACGTAGTCGAAATACCTAAAATTATGAATGAATGTGACAACTTATAGGGTGATAAACTAATACTGAATCCTTATTAACTTGCATATTTTAGCCAAAAAACTCAGATCACTAATTTAGCGAGCTAATAACTCTTCATAACTTAATAGATTATGTTCAAAATTAAATCGATTTTGTTCCATCTTAGCCATCGATACATTAACACAATTCACAATTTGCAACCTAAACTCACTAATATAACAATATGCAGCATTCACAATCAAAGCAAAACACACAACCCTCCCCACACTTGAATAATACACTATCCTCAATGTAAGAAGGGTACACAAGCACAATAGGGAAATAAAACACAATATAAAAAAACATAAGAAGAAAATACTAAAAAGAATGAAAAGAGAAGGGTTAGAACATAAACTCATCAGGGTGATTAAGGTGGGGATGGTGTTGGAAATGGAGAACCAATGCGCTTGACACCGAGCTGGGTTCCCTTTCTTATAATTGATTCAAAGAGAATACGAAAGTTAGCAATCCAACCATTCCACATCATTACAAGCTTATTTTAGAATTTAAAACAAACCTAACTACACAACAATTTAAATCTAACTACTAAACGTGCTAATTTAAGGTTATTAGCTTAACCTTGCATCCTTAGAAGCTCAGCCTGGATCAATTATGAGTGACTTACTTCCATCCTTCTTGTTCAACATCAATTTTGTAACCTTTGAGTCAGCTACAAATTGTAAAATGGTCAGAAGGACAATATTGATAAAGTTGAGAAAACCAAATAATTTCAGTAAGTCCTTTTCACTATCAAATTATTAATAAAATAGGGAATAACGAAACTTCCTGAATCTTTTATTAAGTATAGCAATTTGTTTAGTAAAAGGGTGAGATGCTCTTATTCTTCCTTAGTCACTCCCTTTTTTTTTTCTTCTTTTGCTTCACGAACAGAGACTTCCATAGCTTCTTCAAACTCAATGTTAGTTGTCATCTGTTATTTTCCTCATTCTGCTTTGAAGATTCAACATTGTTAACTCTTATGAATGGTATTCTCAGTGGGTAATGTGGAGGAGGAACATAGGGAGGGTCCTCATTCTTTTCTTCATCCTTTTTTTGCTTCTCTTGGTCTTCTACATACTGGGTTTTAGCTGGTCTCTCTGTTAGTTCTCCTAACTCTTTCCCACTCCTAAGTGTAATAGCCTTAACTTGCTCTCTCGGATATACTTCTGTGTTGCTCAAAAGACTTCCCACACTTTTTGTATATAACAAAGTGGCAAAATGTTCCACTTGAACCTCCAGACTGAGTCCTTGTTACTTGATCAATTTTCCCTTCTAACCTCTTTTGGGTCTCATCCATACTTATGAGCTTGTCCATGATTTTGTCCAGTTTGGAATCATAGTCATTGTATTTATCCTGTTGAAATCCATGTGACGCTTGATTTTTAACTGAATCTCAGTATTGTTAGACCAATTAAAATTTAGGTGGTTATGCCACATTCATTGGTATGTATTGGAAATAAGGATTGCTATCTCCCTGACCAACTTGTGCTCCATTAAAGTTGAATTGTTCCACATTGTTGTTTTCCCCAAAGAAGCAATCAGCTACGATATAGCTCTTTTGTCCACATGACTTATATTCATGTTGCATTGCTATGACTAGAGAGGAAGTGGTGGCTTTCAGGACACTCAATTGTTTGGTTAGGTTGTCGATCTCAGCTTGCAATATTGTCATTGAATTTGCAGCAATCATTCCTCCTAGGTCCCAAAAGATTGACGGCTATTTACTTCATTTTGATGTCTAAAGGCAACTAGTGTATGCCATGTCTTCTAACAAATTGATGCTGCTTCAATTGTCTTCCTCATGAATGATCCTCCAGTAGCTATGCATATGGTGCTCCTTGTGGGTGGATTAACTCTAGTGTAGAAGGTTTGCAATAGGAATTTGTTGGTTAGGTTATGATGAGGATAGCTCCTTTGCAACTCCTTATACCACTACCATGCTTATATAAAGACTCCTCGTCATTTTGCTAGAAATTGATAATTTCTTTTGTTAGTCTTATTGTCTTGTTTAGAGAGAAATACTTATCTAGAAAAACTCGCACTAACTACTCCCAAGTTGTGATGTTGGACTGGGTGACAAGAATTCAACTAGGCCTTGGCTCGATCCCTAAGTGTAAAAGGAAAGAGCCTCATCCTAACAACATCCTCCAACATCCCAATATATTGGAAGGTGTTGCAAATTTCTACAAAATTAGTGAAATGAGCATTAGAATCCTTATTGGCTAATCCGTAGAATTGTACGTTGGTTGGCAACATGTTTAGCAGTGATGGTTTGATCTTAAACGCATTCGCTTGTACTGGTGGTTGTGTAATCCTTTGATGATGAGCATTGAGTCATGCCCTTATGATGTCCATAAGGGTTCGTTGCTCTCCATGATGTATTTCCTCCACCATCGTTTTTTCTATCTCTTTTTAGTGTTCAACTCTTCAGATTCCCTATTGTTGTCTGGCGATATCCAAGTTGATGTGTCGTCTACTTTATTCCCAACTTCTTTTTTTTCCCTTTTTTCTTTCACAAAAGATGGTGAAAAAGCCTTAGATTGCAAGAATTAAACTAATCTACACCTTCTCAGTAATGACGCCAAAAACTTGATCGCGTCATTTGAGCTTTAAAATTTATAAGCCCTGAAATACCGCAAACGCACGAGTCACGATTGTAGTTTAAAAGTTGTCGATCCCATGAGGCGGGGGACTATTCTAATCCTAAAAATCTAAGGCTAAAAGGATATGAAACTAAAAATAAACAATGCAATGAAAAGGAAATATGAGAATTAAATTCAACCAATTAAATCAAAAGTTAAACATGAAGGAATTAACAATTCAGCAATGGAAATCAACCAAAGAATTAACCAAGTTATGAGAAAAGAGATTTTACCTATCATTAATGCTAACTTAGCTTGATTATGTATTAATGGGTGTCAGTTATAGACAATCCTAGGGTTGATTACTCTCTTTCGAGTCATAACCATTAACCCTAATTTATAAACCCTAATTAGATTATGAGATTTGTAGTTTTTCTATTCATTAATTATCCAAAACCCTAATTAGATCTTAACACTCCAATAAACTATCAGAATATCACACGAGATCTCTCTTCGCACAATTTCCAATATGATTTGTCATAGTTTCTATTAAATCACCTCTCTTTAATCCGATTTAATCATTTTTCATTCAGTTCACCCTCTTAGTTTGTTACCGAATTATGCAAGAACGCAATAAAATCACCACTTGCATCCAATAAATACAATCAACTAAATTATCATTAAATCAAAATAAAATCCCGAAGAAGAGTTAGAACATCATCAACATTCTACCATCTATCATCATATAATCCATCCCAACTTTATACTTGAAAAAAATTGAAACGTAAAGGAAATAGAAACTTAGAATGCACGCTCTAGGAAGGTCGCAGCGTAAGGAAACCTCTTGATTTGGGAAGCACGTTGAGATTTCCTCTTCTTCCTCTTTTTTTCTCTTCCTCCTCTCTTTCTCTCTTATGGTTTCCTAAAGTGGCTACAGGAAAAATCTCTTTTCTTTATTCTCTTCTTGTTTTTTAAATAGTCTCTTATGTTTTGGGTAACCCAAGAGCTTTTCCGGAGTCTGAACGGTCCAAAAGTCTCTCGAAATATGAAGTTCATAAGTGTCTACAAGTCTGCCAGACGTAGGCCATGATTATGGCTCACATTTGAGCCTTCTGTCATGATCGTGGCATGCTGGCCACTATCTTGGGCCATTCCTGGAGCTTCTTTCATAATCGTATGGGCCGTTATTTCAGCTCAAATGTCTCCAAAACTCCTCCATTCTTTGATATTGACCTTAAACACTAACAAACACATCAAAGTACCTCAAAAACATAATATTTAAGCTCAAAAGCTTGTACTAAACCTTAAAATAATTAAAACATAAATAATTAACAAACTAACACAATTCTAACCTAAATACATACTAAATAATTGAATTAACAACTAAACTTAAATCAAACTATGCCTTAAAGCACGATGCAATTTACACTTATCATTACTCTTTGTTTAGAATTTGAGATGGTTAAATAGCATTTAAAAAAGTAAGCAAGGACTTAATCCTAAAGAGAAAACGTGCTCTCTTAGGACTTTTGGAGTCTAAAATAAGAGGAAACAATCTTTAGCATAACAAAAATATTTTGGATCAAACTAGTCCTATGTTTCTAACCTTTCTCAACAATATTATGGTTGAATTGACGTCTTATTTGACTCTTTTATGATTTTGGTTAATGTAGTGGATTTCACAGATTAAGTGATACACCTTAGATGTTGCTTTGACTACTGAGATTCTTCTTTTGAACTGCAATCATCTATGCTACTATTCTAGGTTTTTGGAGACAGAAATTATAGGACAATCTTATAATTATCTAATATATCATTCAGGGTGGTCAGTTGTTGATTGTTGCTCTTAATTGTGTCCTTTATAGGCATGAAGTTGAAGGTGGCAGAGTTAACCAAAGGAAACTAAACAATGAGCTTAGCTAAGTGATTTCTCAACTTGGCATTTTGGACCTTAGTTAATAGGGATGCATTTCATATGGTCAAATAACTAAGTAAGGGAATGGTTCATTAGGAAAAAGCTGGATCAAGTTCTGGTTAATGGTTATTGAATGAATCAATTTCTATGTTTATATGTAAGCTTTAAATCTCCTCTTGTATCTAACCACTTAACCATAGAGGTCCTAAATCTCAATTCCTCCCTAATTCCGAAGGTTTCATTTAGGTTCTTTAACAAGTTAGCTATAAGAGATGAATTTGAAGATGTTGTGAAAGTTGGAATGCAAATGCAAGTGGTGGGTGCAAATCATATCAGCTTATGAACAAACTCAAAGCCATTAAACAAGGGTTTAAAAGCCAATTAACAAAGCCCTTCAACGTAGAATAAAGCCATACATCAAGGTTTGGCTATAGGAAACTAGGAATTCTCTAAGGAAGATCCAAGCTTAAGTGTATCAAAATCCACAAGATCAGAACTTCAAGTTTAAGGAGAAACAGGCTTTAGGGGACTATTCTCTAAATCTCCATACACACTGCTTACTTCTTTAGCAAAAATCAAAGATCAATTGGCTCAGGGAAAATGACTTTAACTCAAGTTGCTCCTTTAATTCCATTTTTGTAAGGAGAAATAGGAACACAATAGTCAATTGGTAGAAGATTTAGGGAATCACTACAAGGATAACATACAAACCAGGGAGTAGGCACATATTTTTTTATATAAAAATCTATTGAGGACTAGGTTAGTAAGTTGTTTTACACTACATAATCTCAAAACCTTTATCAATTATGCTATAAGCCAGAAATTGAAGGATAGTCTTATCAGGCTAGTTGGTATGTAGGAAATAAATGATGTATTATTAGGATTAAACCTAAGTAAAGCTATAGGGGCGAATGACTTTAATGCGTTTTTTCTTCAAAAGGACCTATAATTTGAGTGGAGAACTACTATATGACTTTATTCGGGAATTATTCAAGACCAAAAATAACCTTAAATATTTGAATAGAACACATGTATGCTTGACCACAAAGTCTAGTAATCCTGACTCTATGTATGAATTTTGACCTATATCTTATTGTAACATCACTTATAAAATGATTTTTAAGATCCTTAGGACTCAAAGAGGCTCTGAAGCAGATCATAAATCCAAGTTAGGGTGCATTCATCTTATAAAGGTCCGTAAGAGATAACATTCTGCTTGTGTAAAAGTTTTTTGAAGATTATGATGTTAGAGTATCAATCGGAAGTTGTTCAATGAAAATTAACTTTGCAAAGGCCTTTGATTCCCTATACTAGAGTTCATTTTCCATTGCCTTAAATCTTTTGAATTTTTAGAAACCTTTGTGGATTGGATTAAAGTATGTGTGACCATAGCTTCATGCAATATCCTAGTGAATGGACCCACCTACAATTGCTTCAATGGTGTAAAGGACATAAGATAGAGAGACCTATTGCATACTTCTTTGTTCTCCCTAGCCATTAAAGTACTATCCTTATATTTCATAGTTAAAACTAATGTTGATCAATGATTAATGATTTATTATTTATTATTTATGTATCATCATAAGTGTTGTGGATTAAAAATAACTTAGTTAGCATTCTTAGATGACGTAATGTTGTTTTTTAGTGAAGATCCTTACTGTCTAGAGACTTTGGTCACTTTCTTAACAAATTATCGAAGTTTTTAGGGTTAATGGTGAACAAGGAACCGAGTAAGCTTTAAATCTCTTACGACTCTAAAACTATGAAATTTTTAGATCCATTGCAGGGCTAAGTTTATAACAAGCACTTTTAAATATTTGGGGGTTCCCATGACCACTAAGAAACCTATACATGTTAATTACTGATCTTTGTTGGATTCCATTAAAAGCAAGGTCAATTATGGAAAAATAGAACATTGCCTGGAGCTAAGAGATTGAAATTGATTGTGACTACTTTGAAAGGAATCCTTATTTACTAGAGCTCCCATTTGATTCTTCTCAAGAGGAGCACTAAGAGATTGGGAAGATTATAAGGAATTACCTCTGGCATAGGAAACTTGATAACTTCAGAGGGGAAAAAATCAAACGGAAAGATCTATGCCTAACCAAAACAACAAGAAGTTTTGGGCCTTGTGTCTCTATAGGCTATAAATTATACATTGCTTGTAAAGAGGATATGGAGACTCTTTACCAATAGGGAGACACTTTGGTCAAAGTGGATGCATGAATATGACCTCTCTTTAGCTAGCTTTTGGTAGCTCAAAGAGAACAGGAACCAATAATGTTGCTTGATTCAGATGGTCAGACTTAGAACTCAGTTTTCATCTTCTTTCAAATGTTTGACAGGGAATAGGGAGAGCACCTGGTTTTAGTTTAACAATTGGTCCAATCTTTGTCCTTGATTGAGCCCAAGTTTATATTGTTAATTGGCCTCACTTTCTTGTATGTTTGTGCACTCGTTGACTCCTAATTGATGATTTTGTGCTTAAATTGGTTCCTTACTTTGAGCTTTCATAAATTGCAATTTGTCAGTACTTTGTCATCATTTGA
>JAOTAX010000002.1:30540158-30561689 GCA_025629825.1 Erythroxylum guanchezii
TTTTTAATCTTACTGTTTTCATACGAGAATTTAGAAAATATTTTACATTACTGATTGTCAAAAGTTTTGAGAAAAAGAAAGTTTCAAGAAATTGTAAAAAAAAGGGATCATTAAAAAAATACACAATTCAACCCCCCTTTCTTGTTCATTTGTATATTGATTATTAAGTCTATATTAACGTGTGATTCACTTCAGATGGCACCTGTGGAGCTGAAGGAGTTGAAGGCTCAACTTTAGGAGTTGTTAGAAAAGGGCTTTATAAGGCCTAATGTTTCATCTTGGGGAGCTCCAATGTTATTTGAGAAGAAGAAGGATGGGACTTTGAGGTTATGCATCGATTATAGGCAGCTAAATTGGGTGACTGTGAAGAATAAGTACCCACTGCCTAGAATCGAGGATTTACTTGATCAGTTGCAGGGAGCTCAGGTGTTTACTAAGCTGGATTTGAGATCAGGGTATTATCAATTGAAGATAGCTGAGATTGATGTACTTAAGAGTGCATTTTAGAGCAAGTATGGGCACTTTGAGTTTTTAGTGATGCCAATGCCCCGGCAGCTTTTATGGCCTTAATGAATAAGGTATTTCAACCCTACCTGGATCGATTTGTGATTCTATTTATTGATGATATCTTGGTGTATTCAAAGAGTAGAAAGGACCATGCTGAGCATCTAAGAGTCATCTTACAGATTATGAGAGAGAAGCAACTGTATGCCAAATTCAGTAAGTATAAATTTTGGCTAGATCAGGTTGTGTTTCTAGGACATATAGTGATTGGAGATGGCATACAGGTAGATTCGAAGAAGATTGAGGTAGTGATGAATTGGGAAGCTCCAAGAAATATGTCAAAGATCCGAAGCTTCCTAGGATTGGCTGGATATTACCAGAGGTTTTTCGAGAGATTTTCTCTGAACTCGACCCCTCTGACAAAACTTCTTAGGAAGAATGTAGTATTCAGATGGAATGAGAACTGTCAAAAGAGCTTTAAGGAGATGAAACATTGGTTGACTACTACACTGGTGTTGACTATTCCATCGGGGACCGGAGGATATATAGTGTATAGTGATGCGTCGCATCAAGGATTGGGATGTGTACTGATGCAGCATGGCAAGGTGATCGCCTATGCATCGAGACAATTAAGGCCTCACGAGATAAATTATCCAGTACATGATTTAGAGCTAGCTACAGTGATTTTTGCTCTAAAGATTTGGAGACATTATGTGCATGGAGAGACCTTCCAGATATACACAGATCATAAGAGTCTGAGGTATTTACTGAGTCAGATGGAGTTGAACTTGAGGCAATGGAGATGGATTGAGCTACTAAAAGACTATGATTGCACTATTGAGTACCACCAGGGCAAAGCTATTGTGGTGGCAGATGCTTTGAGTAAGAAGTCTAATATCAGTGCAGCTCAGATTCAGCTATCGAGGCTACCTAATTTGATTCATTTGAGAGCCCTGAATGTAAAGTTGAGTCTGGAGCAGGATAGGGCCTTGATTGCTACATTGAAACGTAGGTCGATTTTACATGACAAGATCAAGAAAGTCCAGGGAAAAGATCCAGATATGATGAAGCTTATGGAGAAAGTAAAGGTGAATTTAGATTCCGAGTTTGAGTTGAGGGATGAGATATTATGGTTGAGATAGAGGCTGCTTGTGCCTAATATGGATGATCTGAGGAAGGAGATACTTGAGGAAGCTCATATGGCCATCTATGCTATGCATCCTGGTACTACCAAGATGTATAACACATTGAAGCAGCATTTATGGTGGCCAGGAATGAAGAAGTAAGTGGTGGAGTATGTATCTAGATGTATGACATGTCAGCAGGTGAAAGCTGAGAACCAGGCTCCGAGATTGAAAATGGGAACGAATTACTATGGACTTCATCATGGGATTGCTTAAGACTCCGAGGCAGCATGATGCTATATGGGCCATAGTGGACCAGTTGACTAAGTCGGCCCACTTCTTACCAATAAGAGAGAATAACTCACTTGATCAGTTGACCCGAAGATATGTGGATGAGGTGGTGAGACTGCATAGGGTTCTAGTGTCCATAATATCGGACAGGGATCCCAGATTTACTTCGAGGTTTTGATGGAGTTTGCAGTTTGCTATAGGTACTAAGTTGAACTTCAGTACAACATTTCATCCTCAGATAGATGGACAAAGTGAGAGGACAATCAAGACTGTTGAGGATATGCTTAGAGCTTATGTATTAGAGTTTAGAGGAGCTTGGGATCAATATATGGCATTAATAGAGTTTGCCTATAATAATTACTATCACAGTAGTATCAGAATGGTAGCATATAAGGCACTGTATGGTAGGAAATGTCGATCATCATTGTATTGGGATAAAGAGGGCTTAAGAATGGTTGAATGCCCAGAGTTGATACAGGACACAGTGGATAAGGTAAAGTTAATCCAAAGCCGAATTAAAGCATCTCAAGATAGACGGAAGAGTTATGTATGAGTATATAGGTGTTTATACATGAGTTTATGAAACTTAGAGATGTTCAAGAAAAAGGTTTTTGAGTTGAGGAGTAAAGATAGTATCGTCTGTGAAGAAGTATCGTCTTAGGTTGACTTCTGCTTCATCTTAAGTTGACCATATGTATCGTCTTAGGTTCACTTCTGCTTCGTCTTAAGTTGATCATCTGCATCGTCTTAGGTTGACTTCTACTTCATCTTAAGTTGACCATTTGTATCGTCTGTAGAGAAGTATCGTCTGTGATGACATCATATCGTCTTAAGAGTTGCATCGTCTTAAGTTGATTTTTCTTCATCTTAAGTTGACTTTGCATTCGTCTGCTTCTTGCATTTGTCTACTTCTTGCATTCGTCTGCTTCTTGCATTCATCTGCTTCTTGCATTCATCTGCTTCTTGATTCGTCTGCTTATTACATTCGTCTGCTTCTTGCATTCATCTGCTTTTTGCATTTTTCTACTTATTGATTCATCAGCTTCTTGCATTCGTCTGCTTCTTGCATTTGTTTGCTTTTGGCATTTGTCTGCTATCTGCTTCGTCTTATGTGGACAAGACCTTGGTTGATTAGCCATACCTTTGTTGTCCGACCTCTAAATAACCTGATTTTTGAAGCATTGGATTTATAACACATTTCTCTATCTCTCCATAGAAATTATAGCTTTTGGTATTGACTCGAAAAAGATGTTCAATTTATGGATGGAAGTTGTACATAGTAAAATGTTTCTAAATAAGAACAGTCCGAAAATGTTTGAGGCATATCTTCTCAATTAGTGAACCAAATTGAGTAATTTTGGTGTCAATGGAATCATAAGACATAGAGGAATGCTTTTCTAGAAGAGAGTATGACCAAATTATCTCATTTTTACCTTCTGACTAAACGTGAACAGTAAACCCAAATAAGGTGTCTTGGAAAGATATGAAGTGATTCAATAAGAAAAGAATAGAGATTTTAATGATTTTAGTGAGACATAAACCTAAGTATAACTTATATTTAGCTGAGTTTTGGAAATGAGAATGATTTTGTGATGAAATTGTTGGTAAGATACCCGAGATTGTCATGAACTTGCATTGTACATATTTCATTTCATTCATGTGCATTACTAAACACTTATGATTGTACAAATTGTGATACATATATATGTGGTTTAATATAGAGGAGCAACTAGAACGTCAACCTCCAGACGTTGCCAGAATTTCCAAGCATTAGCTTCGGGAGAAATTGGTGAGTAACCTAGACGGTATCACTTAATTACTTGTTTGCTTAAATTTTTTTTTGAATGACAAATGAATGTGTTTGATTGTGGATTTCGAACAGAAGTTCCGATGATTGTGTAATGTGGATTGAGATATTAAAGTGCTGCTTGAATGTGTGAAGACCTATGTGCTTTATAATGTGATTGATTATGGTACACACATTCCATTCATGAATGCATAATCAAATAATGGCAGTTATGACCAGAGTAGCCACCGATCAGAGCTTAAAGCTCAATAAGTGAAAAGAGCCTCGAGCTTAAACAGTGATTAAGAGCCTAAGGCTAGCTATGTAAAATGAGCCATGTACCCTCATTGGATAAGGGATAGTTATTAATGAGCCCGGTATCCAAAATAGATACGGGATAGTTCAGGCACTCGGTCACAATAACGTAAAAATTAGAAAGTGTCTCATGAGCATTTCATATGCATATTGTTAAGTATGTTTGCTAGAATGAAAGGCCAAATTTACCTATGCTTAAGTGAAAATATGATATTTATATAAAGTGCAGTATGTGATTATGTGTTATGTGAAATGATGTGTTGCATGAATTGAATGAATCATCGATAATAGTTACCTCATTGAGTTCGCAAAACTCACCAAAATTGCAACGTTGTCTTTTCAAGACCGAGAGACGTCTCTAACTACTGAGAGGCTCTACCAGCAGTGTGGATTGTGATTGGAAAGAGAAGTCATGGATCAAAAGTCAGTTAGCTGGGATTTTTGGACAGATTAGTTAGATTGTGAATATTTTCATCTTTTATGTAGTGCTTTTGAATTAGGTTTTGATGATGTACATATAGAAAATGTTGAAAGACACAATGTAGACATTCGGGTCTTATGAAAAGAAATGAGGAAAAAGTTGGTTTTAAAATATTGTGATTTTTCTTATGATGTATTATAAGTGAATTATGATACCATGCCATGTGAACTGAATGTAGTGATCGATAATAGTGCGCTATTATCGTAGGGTATATATCGGAATGACCTCTAGACATCCTGGTGTGTACCCTGCAGTAAGGGGGCGCTACATTATTCTACTTTAATCCTAAACTGTGGCTATCAAAACTAAAGGCTGTTATGAGGGGATACTAATTTATCTCTTCAAAATGAAAGAAATAACTATTACTTCCAAAATATATATATTTATGCCCTGAACGAAACTTATGAATTTTTTGAAGTGAATGGTTATGTTGGGCACCCCGCCCTTGTGAGTTACAGGGCCGACGTCCTAAGTGACAGCTGAACGCGTATCCCACAAGGGTGGTGTGCCCCTACCAGGACAAACACCAAAAAACTCACTTCTCCTATTTTCGAACAGATTTTGGGGAAACCCCAAACCAGAATTTCATTTCGACTTGTTCCGAAAATTTGAGGCTCTATGTCTCTAGTTTATTTAGAGACAAAAATCTTTGCATTTGGAGGTCCTACAAAGTTATGCCTGAAAAGCTCGAATAGGGTTTTGACCTTAATCATATTGCACCTGACTTGGGGCAAATAACATAACTGTCATATAGGATATTAGATTAAGATCATCTTAGGACGTTTTGATATAAGGCTTCGAGATCTACAACTTTCATGAAAACCTCGAAGATAGATGTTATCGTCTGAAGGGTAAAAATAGAGCAGACGATAGAAAGAAGCAGACGAAGCAAAAAGCAGACGATAGCAAGAAGCGGACGATAGCAAGAAGCAGACGAAGCAAGAAGAAGACGAAGCAAAAAGTAGACAATAGCAAGAAGTAGACGAATCAGAGTAAACTTAAGACGAAGCAAAATCAACTTAAGACGATGCAATTCTTAAGACGAAGCGGAGTCAACTTAAGACGAAGCAAACTCAACCTAAGAGGATGCAACTCTTAAGAAGAAGCAGAATCAACTTAAGACAAAGCAAAGTCAACTTAAGATGATGCAACTCTTAAGACGAAGCGGAGTCAACTTAAGACGAAGCAAAGTCAACTTAAGACAATGCAACTCTTAAGACGAAACGAAGTCAACATAAGATGAAGCAAAGTCAACTTAAGACGATATGACGTCATCACAGATGATATGATGTCATCACAGACGATACGTCTCTACAGATGATACATCCTTACAGACGATACACTCTTAAAGAAAATATGACGTCATCACAGATGATGTGATGTCATCACAGACGATACATCCTTACAGATGATATGACGTCATCACAGACGGTATCACTTGTTACTCCTAAGTATCTCCCCTTCTATGGACCATAACTTTGAACTCCGAATTCTAAAAATTACCTACTATAAACCGTTGGAAAGCTAGAAAAAAGACCTACAACATTCTAGAAGGCATATTTGCCTAAATCAGCCTAGGTTAATCCAGATCTTCTCTATGCAAACTTAAAAACGCAATGTCTAAACTTGAGAGGAAGTCATGAGAAAAAATGCAATCTTATTCCATTTGCATCAAAAGATAAGAGTTTTACAAAGCTTTAGTGGGCATTTTAAGCCGCAAATACATTAACTTCTCAAAATCCTAAAATACAAAAGATGCATGAATCATAAGTTACTCAAAATGAAACTAAAGCCTTACGTTACAAAATAATCAAATATTGGAATGATGCCTATATCTTGCTCATCACCTGGATATGGAGAGGAGAATGGGGGGTGAGCTAAAAGCCCGTGGGTAACAATTTTATAATCGGCAACAAGCAATCATTTATAAACTCACTTTCATCGTAAAAATTTTTACTTTATGCAAACTACGTATGCGTCACTCTTGTCAACTTATCATGAGCATAAGCATATCAAAATGGTTCGGGTGGATCCAAAAATATAACGTACTACGCATTCCCACATAATGGTCTTGTATAGCTGTGAACTTATGGGAGTTATGAAGGAGCTCCATGCCACTAGCAGGCAGGCGGGAGAAGCTTTTTTGTCAAAGTGCACTTGAATTAACGTAGGGGACCACCACAAGCCCACATAACATGTATTTCATGACTTGTAAAACATATTGCCCAAAAAGGCACATTTCGGAAATTTGATTTCTTAAGCTTGATACCCTTTCAAAATCATTTTCATAAATCAAACAAAAATTTATATACACAATATGCAGCACATTTACAAAGCATTGAAAGAACAATAAATGCACATTTTAGAAGTAATTGAAACTCTTTTATTTCCATTTCTTGAAAGAGACATTAATGGCTCCTTACTTAATTATTAAAATGTAACCCACCTTGAATTTCTTGCTTATATGTTGTTCAAATGTGCCTCTCCTCTTGCTCCTCTTGTCTATCTTGATTCCCTTTTCATAGACAAAAACTTCCAAGTTCAAATGGGTTTTCAATTTAAAATCCCTCAAAGTACAATCACTAAAATTGGTTCTAGAATACTTAAACCCATGCATTTCCTATGCTTCATGAACCAAAACCCTTCCAAAATCCAAAGGATTTAAAATGTTCTTACCTTAAACCTTCACCAAATGAAGAGATGTTTGGTTCTAAAGAAAGCTCTTATCTTCCTTTACTTTTTTCCCTTCTTGTACAACCTCAAAATCACTCTTTATGACTAAGAAAAATCAAAACCTAGCATAACTCTTATCTTTCTCTTCTTTTTCTCTTTTCCCGTGCTTCTCTCTTTTCTCTTTTTTTCAATCACGTTTTTGGCTTCTTAAATTCAAACCAACAATTTCCTCTTCCCATTTTGCCCCTCCTCCAATGCCTTAAGGTTTCTAAACATATGTGACTTGCCAAATTTGCCCTTACACACTCTTACTACTTAAAAACTTCAATTCCCTTAACTTATGTCATATTATCTTACCCATATTAACATGCTAATTAATCCCAAATATTAATCCCTCAAAACCTCAACATTGATTTAAATCATGCATAATAATTAAAAAAAATTCGGGGGCCAACATTTCTCCCCCTCTTAAAGAAATTTCGTCCTCGAAATTCTTACCTGAACCATTGAAGAGTTATGGATACTTCTCCCTCATGGCTTCCAAGGGCTCTCACGTGGCCTCTTCAACAGAATGATTTCTCCACAAAACTTTTACCAGCGAATCCTGAGGACCTTTTTCTTGGTGTCCAAAATCTCCACTAGAGTCTCCTCATAAGTCAAATCATCTCTCAACTGAACCTCAGCGATTTGAATGATGTGGGAGGGATTAGATCTATATCCCCTCAATATGGAAACATAAAAGACATTATTAATCTGTGATAATTCGGTAGAAGACGAAACTAATACTAGTTTGCTTCTGTCGATCTCATTCATACTATCTTCCTCAGACTACTCTAACCTCAGACTTCATTTTACTGCTATAACCTCAGACCTCTCAGAATCAAATGTCTACTGCTCTTAAGTCTAATGGCTAATACTTTAATTCTAGGACTTACCTTAGTTTTAAGAGATAATGTATGAATCAGGCAAGCTAACCCCTTTAATGAAGACTGGAGCACAGATCGAGGGACGGTGAAGATGCATCAACCAATCAACACAACCCCTTTAACGAATGATAAAGTGCGAATCTGGCGAGGCAACCCTTGGTGAAGATGTGTGAACCAGGCTAGACAACCCTTGCACGAATAGAGCAGAATGGCTGACAATGAAGATATGTTAAAGAGGGAAGCGACGATGAGATTTTAAGGTTTTCTGTAACTTTTCGGTTTCTCTTCTTTTTTTTTACTTTATCAAATTTATAAAATTTACAAAAATTTATAAAGTTTTAAGGTTAAAACTTATAACCTTTTTGTCTTTTATTCGTGGCATTTTAAAAAAGGGTAATGGTGCCATAAAGTTGCATGTAACGGTGAGTGTAAACACTTCCTAATTTTTGTCTAAAAAAGTAAACACATCAAGGTACTTCAAAATCATATTATTTAAGCTCAAAAGCTTGTACTAACCCTTAAAACATTTAAAACACAACTAATTAACAAACTAACACAATTCTAACCTAAACACATACTAAATGAATGAATTAGCGGCTAAACACATATCAAACTATGCCCTAAAACAGAAATGCAATTTACACTTATCAGCCCTAAGATCAACTCGAATAATAGACTAAATCTAGCTTTTGCATTCGACAAGTTATTATTCAAATTAATTTTCCCGACTAGTTATTACCACTTAAGTTACTATATTTCTAATTATTAACCTAAGTGTCTGTGGTTTCTATTCCATATTAAACTTCTCCTCTTAGTCCTTCGTTTAATACTAAAATGATGCAAAGTTTGGTCATGCTATTACATCCATTCAGTTCAGAAACTATAGCAAACATAAGACAACAACGCAATCCCTCAATCATGCATATTTGACTAAAATAACTACATTAATCCTCAAGAAAAGAGATCAACCCATAGTATAAACACAGTTCATTATCTCCATACACTTTAGTCCCATGTTCAATATTAACAAAAGTATTAGAACAATAAAACGGTGAATACTAAATGGATTATCAATCTTTAACAAAGAAAATAGGTCCAGCAGATAAAATATAAAGGAGTTCAATAAATGAGTTCAACATAAGTGTTTCGCAACACAACAGTAGAGATGAAAAGGAAAAAACAAACGAATGGCCTCTCGAATGATGAAGATGGCGGTGGATCTCCAATCAAACGCCACCTCTCTGGCATTAGCTCTTGCCTTCTGCCTTTGGTTCGAGCTCACTTTCTCTGCTACTTTTATCTCTTCCTCCTTTGTTTCTCTTCTTTCTTCTCTCTGTCAGAGCTCTATTTCTCTGCCTCCCTCTCTATCTCTCCTTTTGTCCCAGCCAAATGAGTGTGTCTATAATGTGTGGAATGTAGAATGAATGAAAGATAATGCCCACCGCCACCCTCCTTCTATTTGTAGTATGTTCCTAGGTCTAGGGTTTTGTGCCCTCCACCTCTGCAACTGCCACGTAAACATTAAGGGAAAAATGAAGGGGTATGTAAGTCACGACCATGACTAACACATGCACAATTGTGCATGTAAGTCACGACCGTGACTTAACTTACACAACCGTGCAACTTACACGACCGTGCAAGTGCAATTCACAGTCGTGACTTAACTTGCACGACCATGCAAGTGCAAGTTAAGTCATAGTTGTGACTTAACTTACACAACCGTGACATGGTCAAAATATGCAACTGTATAATAGACATTTTCATGCATAATTCTTCTTGTTTAAGTTCATCCCATATTCACAAATTAATCCAATTAAGATTCATGCAACATCCACACCGACTTCACTTAATTCATACCAAATTTAAATTAAATCACAACCAATTTTTGCATATGAAAACAAGTAAAGTCAAACAAAATTCAACACAGCACCTGCACTCGAAGAACAAGTGATATCTAGATTCCTCTTACTCTAAACATAACGGAAAAGATCTATTTAAAACTAGGTATCTTATTATGTTTGTAGTTTCAGTCTATTTTTGATAGTTAGGTATAGAAGAAATGAGATTTGGTTAACAAAACCTTGCTCCGTACTATCTTGTGCCAGTCAACTGTAGGGTTTCTTCTTCTCAACAGACCTTTGGTGGACTTATTGGACAAGTTGTGGAGTGACTTACTATTCTATAGGAAGGTCTCAGGAATAGAGGGATTAGGGGGCAATCAAGTTATAGATGCCTCAAGCAATCAAGAAATTAGCAAGAACTTCCATTAACTAGAGAGCAGATCTTAGCATGTAAAGGTTAGATCAATATAGCCTCTGTGTCCTTTGTGAATGGATTAGTTGTTCTAATCCAGACCAATTATCATACCACAAAGAAATTAATTTCCCATTGCTTATTTTGCAAGGAACTGAAGATTAGACCATATCCCTCAACTGTAATAACTGATTCAAAAAAAGAGAGATTATCATTTTTCTATTTCCTATATACTCTTGCGTTTGAGAAAGTAAGATTGCAACCACCTTAGCCAAAACGAGTTTTTGTTCTTAAGTATTCACCACAGTCTTTTGAGAGTTATGCATAGTTTGTGGTTTTAATGGAAGAGATACCAAGATCACCTTCCTCCTTAGGGAAACATTAGTCAGACCATTTAACCTTAACAGCAATAACTCCATAAGAAGTCCTTTAATAATCTTTTAATGGTTTTAATGAGGCCTTTGGAAAGGAACATATGTGAACTCTAGTAAATTTGATAAGTTGTAATTTGCCAACTCAGGGCACGAAGTTATTCACCAGAGACTTTATTCTTTTTTGGATTCTTTATTTTATTATTTTACGGAGTATTTGGATTGAAGTAATCTTCCGTATGAATAATAAATGTATAGTGCTATCACTTGTCAAATTTTGGTGAGTTTTTTTTTTTTCTTTTACACATCAAAAGATTAAGCCAAGCGCAAAGATTAGACTTTGGTCTTATATGACATAAATGTGCTCATGCTCCTTAGGTGAAGCGTACAAATAATTCATATTATGCATATCATCGTAGATGTAAGATATAATTTGTTGCCTGCATTTGATTGATATAATTAAACTGCTACCTTCGAAGTTTGATATTTAATTTAACATGTTCGAATTTTCCTATATTCGTATCATAATGACGATTTCACTCACCTGCGCTGTCAGATCGCTTGTCCCATAAACGATAACATTGGGAAAGAACAGCAGTGATTGATTGTTCTGCAAAAGGTTTTGACCTTTTCCTATTCCAAGTTTAGAAGTGGTTAAAATAAAGGGCATTCGTTTTGTTTTGTTTGTGGGGAAAAGTCAGTTGAGAGCATTTAGGCTATCCATTTATCCATTTATGTAGGCTTATGGTTCCTCGTTCAAAGGGTGGCCATGTACACACCAACTGCCCATCTCATTAAAGACCAACTTACGGAGCCTCACAGCACACTCGGATATCCAACCACGAGGCCGAAAACCAGACCGCAATATCTACGCAAAGCTTAAGAGCTCCAACTTATCGACGATGGCTGATGATGCCGACAAGGCTGAACGTGAGCGCATCTTCAAGCGCTTCGACTTGAATGGTGACGGAAAAATATCAGCGTCAGAGCTCGGAGATTGCTTGAAGACCCTCGGCTCAATCACAGCAGACGAGATTAAGCGAATGATGGCCGAGATCGATACCGACGGTGATGGCTATATATCATACGATGAATTCACAGAGTTTGCTGCAGCTAACCGTGGGCTTATCAAAGATGTGGCTAAGATATTTTAGTCTCTGCCTAAATGTTTGGTGTCATTTGGTGGCTCGGCTCCTAACATACTCCTGGAATGTGACGAGCGAATGTCACTCTCATCACATTTTAATTTTTGAAACACTTTATTTTGGATAGTTAAACTGTAACATCTTTTTTATCAATTATTTTCTTTTTATCATGATATGGGAATGGAATTATCATATTTATATTTTTGTATGTGCCTTTTATGTCAAGAAAGGAAAGATATGTCCTTTATGATATTTTCTATTACTCTCTCTCTAGTTTAGTTACCTTCCAAAACACAAGTATTACTTAGGGATGGCAAGAGGACTCTATCTCGGTCCAAAATTAACGAGTATAGATCTAATTAATCAAATTTCAGACAGGTTAAATTTTGGATATTTCTTTTACTTTGAACTAAGTTTTGGTTCGAATTCCTTTTTAAATTTTTGAACGGAATTTGAACTCGAGTTTCACAATTTGAACTCAGCCTAAAATTCAAACTTCACTCACATCATTTTATATATGTAACAAAACAACTTCATTTTGTATATTGATAAATAATGAATTAAAGGTATTGGAAAATCTGGTCAGATTTAAATTTGAATCTATCTAATTTCAAATTGTTTGAAATCTAATCAGACTCAAACTTGGATTAATTGTTTTTGGCTTAATTATACTTCAAAATGAACTTAGTCAAATATTACCATTTTTTATTAAAAAAACATATAGTTCATTATCCCTATCTCCAACCTTCATCATAGTTGGTAGAGAAATTTCTCCTTCTTAATCCTTCTTCTTTTTGCCCATCCCTACCAGTGTGTTGCTCCCATCCGCTTTCCCTTCCTCTCTTCTGACCTGACTCATTGTGTCATTTCTCACCTAGAAAACCCCCTCCACCCTCTCATTCCACTTCTGTAAGGGATAAGGGTATATTAGTAATTATGCTCATCATTTACATGACCCGCCATCTTCTTTTACCATTTGTGGAACAATTTTTAAAACTTTTCTAAACACAAGCCTTTGCTTAGCTACTTTGTGATAATGTTAGACATTCCTACTTCCCTTAAGATCCACACTGACATAGAGGGACCTTCTTGCCCCTTAGTTCCTCCCTTAACTTCTTCATCCTTCGATAAGCAAGCTGTAACACCTTCCCTTGAGAAGCAGGTGAACTTAGTTATTAATGAGCCAAGATCTTGGTTAAGAATTATAGGGGAAGGGATTGGTAACCTGAGCCTTACTTACTTTCCTCAAGTAATGAATAAAAAATTGTCTCCCCTTTGTGGGAAATTTTGGAACATGGAGCAAACAAATGAAAGAATTCCGTAGTTGGTTACTTCATTGATAAGCAGCCTTTCTTTCCCTTTGGTCAAGAAGTGGGTTGAAGCTAAATGGTCTAATCTGGGAGTAGACAAGATACTGATTAGTGAATAAGACTTCTTCATTTTCGCATTCATTTCATAACAATTGGCTACTAAAGTGCTAGAGCTTGGTCCTCAGCACTGTGCTAGGAATCTTATCATCCTACAAACTCAGAAGCCTGACATGGTCATGGTAAAAACAACATCAAGCATGCTCCAGTTTAGGTAAATTTCCACAACATATCATTAGAGTATTAGAGCACCTTAGGATTGAGATATCTTGCTAGCTTAACTGGGAAACCTCTTAGATTTGATAGAACTATAGCTAAAGTTAGGAGAATTACTTATATTAGAATCTGCATAAAAGCTAACATTACCAACCTATCCCTTAAGAGCTTAGGCTTAAAAGACTTAATGAAAGAGGAGAGATAGTGAGTCTAATATCTCAATTACATAAAAATGGGAACTAGTCCTCAAAAGAAAAACTATGTGGAAACTCATAAGAAGGATAATCAGGGATGGTCAGTCAACTAACTAGTCTAATACAGAAGCAAAACATATAAAGGGAAAGAATATTATAGTATCATAGACTGAATCTATAGGTGATATAACCTCAAAAACTATTAGTGAAGCATCTCAAGAAGTGGAGGAAGCACTAGTGGTGATGATTGCTTCAATTCGAAAGGAGGTTGAGGATAATGGTAATGTCACCAACTTCAACAATGAGGTAGAGAACTAGGGAAAGAGGTTGAGATGAACCAAATCTTAAATGAAGGGTATAACAAAGAGGGCATTTCCACTGTGGAGGAGGAGAACTTCACTCCTACAATCAGAAGATCAAATAGGAAGAAGGCTAAAAGGAGTGATACTCCTGAGAAAACCTAATATCAATTGAAGTATTGAATTTTAGGGGATTAAATAATATGCAAAAGTAGTTAGTTGTACAAGATTATATTAACTCAATAAAAACATATGTTTATGGTCTTTTGGAAACAAAGATCAAGGAGAGTAATTATAAGAAGTTTTGAATCTTGTAGAAAGAATAGAAGCCATTTACAAATCATAAAGACCATTACTATGGCATAATCCTAATGGCTATTAACAACGCACATATGGAAATTCACTCCATTTAAACTAGTGCATAAGTTGTCCATGTATGGATTACCTTTAAAGATTTTAACATCAAGGTATGTCAAATCTTTATATATGCTGCTAACACTAGATTTCTAAGGAATGAATTACGGTAGGAATTAAACATCATAGCTATAACTATAAATATAACATGATTGCTTCTTGGTGATTTCCATTGTACCTTGTTCCACTATAAATCAAGTGGAGGTATGCAATATGTAGGCCTTTGTAATGCATTTCAAACTTGCATACAAAATCTTGATGCCATTGATCTGATTTATCAAGGTAACCACTCCATATAGACTAATAATCAACAGGGTAAATGGATCTTAAGAAGAAAGCTTGGAAGAGCTCTTGTTAATCATAAATTGTTTATGCAATTCCAAGTTACAAGGTCAACTTTGTGCCTTTACTAATATCTTATCATAGCCTTATAGGAATTCATAGCTTGGTACACAATCTTAAAAGGTCCACTCCATTCAGGTTCTTCAATTTTCTTGCTGCTATTGAGCATGGAATTAATACAACCATTTCATGTTATGACCAATATAAATGTGTACAAATACTTAGAACCATAAAGAAAAACCTCAAGAAACTACACAAAGGATTTCAACTAACAATAAAATGGATATCCATATTTCTAGGCCTTATATAAATTTCGTGATAATCTGGTCCTCAAATACAAGGAAACTATTTCTAGGAATGAGTACCTTTAAGCTTTAAATGCTCATCACTTGGTCATTAATAAAAGTCAAGAATCATTTGGCTTATAGAAGGTAACAAGTGCTCTAAGTTCTTCTTAAAGCAATAATAGCTTGAAGTAGTTGTAATAAGGTAAGTTGCATATATAATGAGAAGGGTAAATTATTATAGGGGTAAGAAAGCATTAAAAAACTAGCTAGGGACTACTTCATTTGGGGTAAGAAAGCATTAAGAAGCTAGATAGGGATTACTTCGTTAACTTGCTAGGAACATGTTCTCTTGGGAACTCTACCATCCAATTCTTACAGGACTTCCTAAAACCTATGGTATCTAATGATCAAATAGGTAATTTGATCAGAGGGTTTGTGCAAGAAGATATTAATCTAGTACTTAAATGCCTCAATAAGGCCCTAGGACCTGACGGTCTAAATGGTTTCTTCTTTAGGAAATCATATAATTAGACCAGAGTGCCAACCGTAAAAGCTATTCAAGAATTCTTCATTAAAGGTGTCTTATTACTAGTAATCAATCAAACATACATCACCCTCATTCCAAAATTATAGAACCCCAATAAAATGAGTGATTTCAAATCCATTTCTTTTTACAATACTCTTTACAAATTAATTTCCAAGATGATAGCAGCTAGATGGAAGTCAAATTTGCCTAATCTCATCTCTAAATCTCATGGTGCCTTTTTCATAGCAGAAATATAGGTGACAATATCTTGATTGTTTAAGATCTCTTCAAAGGTTACAAGAGGAAACATATTGCCAAAATGTGTGCTCTTAAATTTGAGTTCAAAAAGGCCTTAGATTCAATCAAATGGGACTTCCTAATTCAAACAATGCAGGCCTTAGGTTTTTTTGATAAATTTGTGAAATGGATCTATCAATGCATCTCTATTACAAGCTATAGTATTTTAGAGAATGGTGAACCTACCCTGTAGTTTAAAAGGGAAAGAAACTTAAGATAAGGAGACCTTCTTTCTCCTTATGTCTTCTCTATCATCTATATGGAAACTTTGATTCAGCTAATAGCTTACAACATTGCTAAAATACCAAGTTTCAAATATCACAGGAATTATAGTAGGATGAAGCTTTTTAACCTCACCTTTACAGATGACCTTCTGCTATTTTGTAAAGTTAATCCTCTCTTAGAAGTTGTATAGTTTATTTATATTAATTAATTATGTGCTTACTCAGTAGTAGAAGTTATCTTTGACAAAAGTTGCCTCATGCTTTCTAAGGATGCAGTTAGCCTTGAGGAAGAATTGTTCCACAAATTACCCAAATGAAGATAGTTCATCCCCTCTTTATCCATCTTGGTATTCCAATTACCACTTTTAAACCTTCCTATAGGGATTGCAAGCCACTCATTGAGGAAATTGAAAGCAAGTGATATTTTATAATAAGGAGCAAAGTTATGAAAGGAGGATTTAGCCAATTAAGTAGTAATATACAATATATATAATCATTGGATATCCCATCTTATCTTGCCTAAGAGAATTGCCAAAGATCTGGAAAAATTGCCCTATAAGTCTTCAAATGCTAAAGTTTCTTAGAAGGACATATGCAGTCCAAAGAAATAAGGAGGACTTGGTATACACTTCGTTCATATCATAACTAAAGTCGTATTAACTAAAAGGATCTAGAAGTTGCTTATAGATAAAGAAAATATATAGGTCCAATGGATCCACACTGAACACCTATAAGATCAGAGTTTTAGGGAACTTAAATTTAATGCTACTGCCTTATAGACTTGTTTTAGCATCCTCAAGTTAAGAGAATGGGTTGTTAAAGTTTTTTGAAGCACTATAGGTAATAGTGAGAAAACTTCTATATGGTTTGAAAATTGGTGTGATAAAGGGTCCTTATACTTACACCCTAATCTATACCACTTAAAATACATGTTAAAACCTAAGGCAAAAGTCAGTGATCTCATGATCAACCAACAGTGGAACTTTAATCTCAGAGGATTTGATTAGCTAGCTGATTTAATTCCAAGTAGTAGACTAAATCCTGAGATGGAGGAAAAAATTATTTAAACATTAGAGTTTGCAGGCAATTTCACTAATGCATCTGTTATGAAGCTCTTCATGCCCCAAGCTCCTGATGTGGTCTAGCAAAAGTTAGCCTAATTTCTGGGAAACATTCGCAGGTATTCTTTCACCACCTGGATTACAATTAGAAAAAAAATATCTAAATTTGATAGGGCCAAAACCATAGTTAACTTAGATTTAGCTTATGTCATGACTTTCCAAAAATAGGAGACCACTTATTTTTTTAATATACATTCACTAATTCCTTTTAGGAGAAGATTAGGAATATATGCAATATAGAGGACATCAACAATTAGTGGGAGACCCTTTTAGATTAGATGATTAACAGTAACTATCATGTTGGTAAATATAAACTCCTCATATTAGCTTTATGGACAAGGGTGTATGACATATGGAAAGAAAGGAATAAGAGAAGAATCAAGGAAGAACTGTTGAAGGCCAACCAATTCCAACAAGTTACCTTGAGTAAAATCAAGGATTACTTTGTAATCAATTTAAAGGTGGAATATTTATCTTCAATATTAGCTCAAAAGATGGGGTTTCCAGTAGTTATTCTAACTTATGTAAGCTCTATTAATGGAATTGATATGTAACTTAGCTTCCCTTATCTATTATCACTAGTTTTTAAAGCTTATGGTATGTGATGTAACATTATTCTACTCTCCTTGTATTTTTCAAAGATAAGCCTTGATTTTGGAATATACCATTTTTTAACATAGAAAAAGGAATTTAAAAAAAGTGTTATTTTTAACATAAACTTCCATTGAAAATATAAAAGCCTTGTTTGCTTTATTTTATGTTATGTTGCAAGTATATGAGTCGTATGTTGTAATATAATTGATATTGATCCCACAAGAATTGAATATAGTCACCTAATAATTTGAATTACACTTTGTCTACGGTAATAAACGACTGAATTAACTAGAAATTAAAGTAAGCTAATAAAATTAATAATTAAACAATTAAAGGATAAAAATGAAATTGAAGTTATCAATAGTGGAAACTTATGGATTATTCCATCCTTATTTTGTCATCCCTTTACCTTGTTAATTCAACTATGCTTGATCTTAGATATCCAAAGGTTTTGAGTACCCTTTATTGAGATCTAATCAATTAATCTCAATTGAAGTAGATAAATGTTAAGTTGCAATCCCTCGATTTCTCAAAACTACTCCTAACTACTCAATTAGATTTGAAGCAATCATAAGGATAATTAAATCACAATTAATATCTCTCTTCAATTTCTTGTTAACATAATATTTGTAATTCTATTAAGGTACCAACTTTCAATACACAACTTAAGACAAATTTCTTGACTTAAATCTCTCGATTTAAATTAAGCGTGAGCACAACAAATATCACAAAGCAATAATATATTGAATTCAACAAGACAAAAGCTATACAAAACAATTCAAGAATAACACCCTAATATAAATTTAGCAATCCACAATTATGTGCAAAACATAATTATTCATATTCAACATACAAGGCAACGAAATAGAATAAGATAAGAATGAAACCAACTTGAAGCTTTGATAAGGAAAATAGGGAAAGCTAGAGTTGATCTTGATGCTTCCACTTTTGATCTTTTTATTTGTGTGATACGCAACCTATTTTTGTGCTTTTTTCTTCCATTTTTGACATCCTTTTCTATGTAGCCTTCAATAATATCCTTTTATAGTAAAAACTAGGGTTTTGGGGATACACGTAGTTATACAGGTGATTGTGTATCTCAAAAACAGCTCAATTTATGACTTTACACAACTACAAAACCTTACACAGGCAACATACATGATTGTGTATATCAACATACATGAGCATGTATTGTAAAGCCCCAACATATACCCTGAAAGTATTATCGCATATATAGGGTGTATTAAGAAGTAAAAATAATGAATTAAGTGGATTTAAGTATAGTAAGAGACATAATGGTATTTAATGTAAAAGACATGGATAAATGGATAATTTGTTCGCTTCGGCATAGACATACATACTTAGACATGAAATATGTATGGAAACTTTTGATATGTTTACTTGGATTTATGAATATGATGTGAGGAGAATTGATAAAAGAAGTATTCTATAAGTAAATGGGATGTTTTATAAATTGGACGTATTTTTGTGTTGCTCTTGCATGATAAGACCGAAGTTAGTTGATTTGGGATATGTACCTCGCTAAATCGATAGGTCCTACTAAACAAACTTCTATAATTTGGCCATATCTTGGCCTAAGGACCTCCAAATTTGATAATTATAATTGGAGATTAAAATAGAGACATAGGTCTAAAACTTTAATGAAGGAACCGAAATTTGATTCTGCCTCTAAGGGTTTTGAATTTTGGTTTGAAGTTAAGTTCTGGCTACTATCCTTGTTTTCAAACAGCCTATAGTTTTTGGGGTATAACTCCCTATATAATTAACCAAATCTCATGAAATTTATGCCATTAGAAACTCAATACATAGGGTAATGAAATAAATTGATAAGATTGTAGGCCAATATAGGAATGAAAGAAAGAAGAAGGACCAATATATAATTTTCCTAAAGTCAACTCATGGACCAATAAGATTAAAGCATGTGTGTCCAATAGAATTGTAATGATCTAATAGAATTGTAACACATGGTCCAATATAATTTTGACACATGGTCCAATATAATTGTAATACGTAGTCCAATGGGATTGTAACACATGGTCCAATAGGACTGTGACATATGATCCAATGGGATTGGAACATGAGTCTAAGACTAGAAAATTCATGAAAAGGCATATGGAGAGGGAAGATGGGCGACACTTTGATGGCTTAACTTCATAGTTCTCCTCTCCATTTCACCTTCTTCATCCCATCATTTTTCACTTGGTGATTCGAGCAAAGTCAAAGAGGAAGGGAAGGCAAAGCATTAGAAGAACTACTTTGCCAATTTTAATGTTTAGGACTTCACTTTAGCTAATTTACATATTTGAGTACATTTGAATGTGTAAAAAGATTCATTTGGATGTGGAATGGTTTTTGGGATGATACGTTGGTGCTATTTTAGTCTTATCTTGTATAGAATTGGTTGAATATGATAAGAGATTATAGTGTAGTGGAATTCTGTCTAGGGTCTGTTGAACCAGTCACATTTTTTGGATCATAAGTTAGCCTACAGAGCTCTAAATTTGGTAATTTTAGTTGCATATGGAAACTAAGACGAAGAACTAGAAATCTCTAGAAGCGACTCTAACTTAATTCTTTTTTTATGACATTGGAAATTGGCATAGAAAATGGTTACCTGATGCTGCCCCTGTTTTGGAGCAATGTGTGATATTTGGTCTATAACTCAAGTGTTAGAAGTCCTAATGGCCTGATATTTGGTGTTTTAGAAACAAGAGACATAGATTGACAAATTCCTAGAAGGCCACGAAGCCCAGTTCTGACTTTTTCTATACGAATATTAAGGAACAACTAGACTTGGTCATTTGATTTGATTCTGGACTAATAGTTTACCTACTTTTAGACCACTTTGGGGTTTAGCTCAAATTGCACTGTTTTGAGTTTGTTTCCATTTCCAATTTTTAATGAATCTTATCTGAATCTTTTTGAATGTGTATAAAACTTTTTGAACACCTAGAAATAAATAAAATTGAACTTACCACATGAGAATTGGGAGACTGAACATTGGAATATAAGATTGATCATAATGCACTCCAAAGAAAATTTACATGTACATAAATGATTTGTATGCATATTCTTTACTCATATATGTATAGTATGATTATACAAGTGTGATTTTGATACTGTTCTAATGGTGATAAGCCATAAATTGCATGTATGAATGCAAATACAAATTTTATGACTTGAAATGTATATCATATGATTTTTTAATATATGAATTGTGAAATTTGCAAATGGTTAAAGGAAATGTTACAGTACCTACCCTATTGCCTTGGTTGTGGATAGATAGGCATGCGTATAGGGTTACAGTGCAACTGTCATAGTTTGGCAACACCGGCGTCCATGGTTCAATACCTTCAGCATTCACAGTTCGATACCTTCAAGTATCCACAGTTTGATACCTTCAGATATCCACAGTTTGATACCTTTGGGTATCCACAGTTTGATATCTTCAGATATCCTATAACACCCCACTCCGGAGTGACCCGAACCCGATATCATTGGTGATATCCGAGTCCGTGTCCCGCGAGGGTGGCGTACTACATCAGTCAGTAAAACTCGGTATATATTTTTTTTTGAAAATACATTCCACGTTAAAAGGAAGCAGTTTCAGTCATTACACATTCACGCGAAATAAGCAGTAAACAGTAGTAAATATTTGCAGTTATTACAATCATTTACAATACTTTACAGTAACCATAAAGTTCACCTATAAATCAGTTTACAAAGATTGTGGAATACAACATTAGGAAATACTAATGCA
>JAOTAX010000002.1:30586205-30600861 GCA_025629825.1 Erythroxylum guanchezii
GGCAGCTTGAATGATGGTTTAAGAACTAGGAGGAATACATATGAATACATGAGCAATTCAGCTTTCATCTCACTAATGGAACCCAAGAACATAAAAGCAGCTCTTAAAGATGAGAATTGGCTGTTGGCTATGCAAGAAGAATTAAACCAATTTAAGAGAAATAATGTATGGGATTTGGTAGCTCCACCAAAGGATAAAACCATCATTGGAGTAAAGTGGGTAAATAGGATAAAGTATGATGAGAATGGTGAAGCAGTCAAAAATAAGTCAAGATTAGTAGCTCAAGGATTTTATCAAAAAGAGGGACTTGACTATAATGAAACATTTGCATCAGTGGCTCGTTTGGAAGCAATCAGATTATTATGTGCTTTTGCATTGCATAAGAGGATCAAATTAAATCGAATGGACGTCAAAAGTGCGTTTCTAAATGGTTACATTCAAAAGGAAGTATACGTCAAACAACCACCGGGTTTTGAAGATCATAAACATCCGGATTATGTTTACAAGCTCAAGAAGGCATTATATGGATTAAAACAAGCACCTAGGGCATGGTATGAAAGGTTAAGTACATTTCTAACTCAAAATGGTTATATTAGAGGTAAAGTTGATAACACTTTGTTTATAAAACATGTTAATCAAGGTATGTTAGTTTGCCAAATATATGTTGATGATATTGTTTTTGGTACTACTAATGAATCTTTGTGTAAAGAATTTAGTGATTTAATGCAAAGTGAGTTTGAAATGAGCATGATGGGAGAACTTAAATTCTTTCTTGGACTGCAAATCAAGCAATACAAAGATGGCATCTTCATTCATCAATCCAAATATACCAAAGAGCTTCTAAAGAAGTTCAACATGGAAGGATGCAAAGTAGCAGCTACACCAATGGCATCAAATCTGGTTTTGGAAAAATCTGAACATGAAGAGGATGTTGATCAAAAGCTTTATAGAGGTATGATCGGCTCTTTTTTATATTTAACTGCTTCTAGACCAGATATAATGTTTGCTACGTGCCTTTGTGCTAGATTTCAATCATGTCCCAAAGTTTCTCACTTGAATGCATGCAAAAGAATTTTTAGATATCTGAGTAAAACTATTAATCATGGTTTATGGTATCCTAGTTGTGATTCTTTTGATTTGTATGCATATAGTGATGCTAATTATGGTGGTTGTAGGGTTGATAGAAAAAGTACTAGTGGTATATGTCATTTCTTAAGATCATCTTTGATTTCTTGGGCTAGTAAAAAACAAGTTAGTGTAGCAATTTTCACTGCTGAATCTGAATATGTAGCAGCTGGGAGTGCTTGTGCCCAAGTTCTTTGGCTTAAACATCAATTGCTTGATTATGGTATTATTGTTAAAAATATTCTTATTTATTGTGATAATACTAGTGCAATTTGTTTGAGTAAAAATCCAATTTTTCATAGTAGAACAAAACATATTGAAATCAAACATCATTTTATTCGTGATCATTGTTTGAAAGGTGATATTTATTTGAAACATGTTTCTTCTAGTGATCGATTAGCTGATATATTTACTAAACCCCTTAAAGAAGATGTGTTTGTAAATATTAAATTAAAACTTGGTATGTGTGATTTGAATTCTATTGGTTGATTGTATTTATTTGCATACACTATTACATCAAAATGGTCAAATTATTAGACAAATGTGCAATACCATCGGAGATACATCTTCATGATTTACATTTAGGCTATGAAATGATTCTTTTGAGTTTTAGAAATTTTTCAATCGACTAATTGGAGTTTAAGACGACTGATGTTGAGGAAATAGTCGAGTTATTATTGGTTTGCTAGATGACTAGTGCATCAGGGGAAGAAGAAAATGACGTGTAAGTCGACTATTGGTCCACGACCAGTCGACTGGTGATGTTCACGAATCTTAAAAAAAAACCAAACTCTCCCATTCTTTTCAAAGGGTTATCGTCCTCTTCCTTAAATATTTCTTCCTCTCCATCGACTACTCCTCTCTAATCTCTTCAAATCAACACTTCTATCTTCAATCCACCTTCAAAAAACACAAAATCTACTCCTCCACTCAACCAATCATTTCTCTCTCTTTGTAAACCCATTCTTCTCTTAAATCTATGACAACACATTCTCTTCTACCTTTGCTTTTTTTTTTCCTTCCTAGTCGACTAACTCCTTGAAATTTCTTCAAATCTGACACTTCCATCCTCAATCCATCTCCAAAATCACAAAAGCCCCTTATCATTTCAACAAATCTTCTTCTTCTTCCCTTCAAATCTCATTTTTTCGATTCCAAAACCCTAACTTCTTAAATCCCCTGTTTTTATTCAAATCTCTTGAAAATCTTCACGTTTTTCACAATGGCTCCACGAAAGGCTACGGGGAAAGGAAAGCGAGTTGATTCCGCTCCTCACCATCCACGAGTTCGTGGTTCATCTTCAAGAGGAGGTGTAGAGAGAGAAAACGACGAGGTTGAGTCACGGTTTGTTTCGATGGAGGCTCAAAATTTGTATTACAAGGTACTCAAAACCGAAGTACTTATACCCTCTATGAAGTTTGATTGGGTTGAACTGGATCATAGTGAATATATGGAGTTGTTTACTGAAATCAAAAACTTTGGTTTGAGATTCTTTCTGGGTTTTACAGAGGAAATATATGAGGATATGATTAGAGAGTTTTATGCTAATCTTGTGGTGATTAGAAGTAATGTTAATACTAGAGTGCTTTTGAAATCCTGCATTCAAGGTAAAGAAATTTTTATCTGTGAAGAAAATCTATCGATTTGGTTGAAATTGTCTATCGGTAGAGTTAGGCCTAGAGCTTCCCTCTTAGATTTTAATGTTTTGAGACATGAGAATGGAGATACTGATGAGGAAGCTGAAGAGAATTTTGGCTATACTGAAGAGAAGGGTGATGAATTACTTGTTAGACTGTGTTCTGATCATTCACCGCCTTATGACGAAATGGATTTGCCACTGAATTATAGGTTGTTGCATTATGCTATTAATAGAGTGATATATCCTAAAAAGGCAAGTAACAACCATAGTAAATCTTTGGATAAGGAAATACTATGACATTTGGGAGAAGGAAGGAAAATAAACTTTCCAAGTTTGATTATTCAAATGATGAGAAAGAAGGCAAATATATTAAGAGGTGAGCTTAAGGGAAAAATGGCAAAACATAAAGGAATGTCGTATGCAGCCTTGATTACATTTATCGCCAAGTTGTAAAAAGTTAATTTGAGCTCTTATGATCATTATCCATACCTCCAAAGTTGGAGGTTTACACCTTATAATATTAGGAGTATGAAGTTAGTGAAAACAGTAGAAAAGGGTTGGGTGTATTCTTATCATGTGGAGAAGCTTGGTCTAATTTTGACAAGTGAACAACCAGTACCTAGGAGGCAGCGTTCCAAGAGGGCCGGTGATCGTCCTAGCAGTTCAAGACCAAGTAATGTGCGACAGAGTGAAGTCTCTCAAGACGAACTTCGGGCCATTAGAGATCAAATGGAAGAATTAAATGATCGTGTTGATGATCAATAAAGTATGCTTATACGCCTGGAGAAAAGCGTGGCTGATCAACAAAGTATGCTCATACGCATGGAGAAAAGCATAAAGAAAATTTTTGATAAGTTAGGTTGTAGACATGATGATGTTTCTCTACCTTGATGGTTGTTGCATTTTGTTTTCAACCAATATTTGTTTCTGTTTTTATTGTCACTTTCATTATGTGTTGCGACTTTGGATATGTGTGATCTTTAGTTTTATAGTTTGCTACTCAATTTCACTATGTTATTGCGACCTTGTTTTGATTATGACAAAACGGGGGAGATATTTTATGTTCAGGCTAAATTGAAATTGTTTGTTAAATTGAAACTTTTTGGCTTCAAGAGTGGTAATATAATACACAATTTTGTTAAAATCGTTACATGTTGACTGCCCATTGGTAATTGTCACAAATTGAAATTATTACACATTGTTACGATAAATTGTTTAATTTTTGATAAATTGTTTGTTGGCTTAACTTTATGGAATTATTGGATTTATTGGTTTATTGATTAAGGGGGAGTCAAACTAACCAACTAGACAAGGCCTAAAAACCTTGATCAATTTTTCCTTGCTTTCAATTTCTAAATATTTTGTCATTTTCAAAAAGGGGGAGATTCTTGGATCAATGGTGGTTGACAAATAAAATCCCTTTATATTTTGATAATAATAAAATGTATAGAAATGATTAAGAAATTATTTCAAGTGATTTGGATTACAACTCAAATTAAAGGATTAATACAAATCAATGGTAGACAACGTGCAAATCAAGCTAGCAACATATTTTAATCGTGTAAGAGATAAGGATTGAAGATTATAATTGAAGAT
The DNA here is from genome assembly GCA_025629825.1 of Erythroxylum guanchezii. Lineage (NCBI taxonomy): Eukaryota > Viridiplantae > Streptophyta > Magnoliopsida > Malpighiales > Erythroxylaceae > Erythroxylum > Erythroxylum guanchezii. Next base: position 30,590,566 of record JAOTAX010000002.1, read on the forward strand.
TTGTATCCCAACAAACAAAGATCAAAGATTATTTGAAATATGTCCGTTGGAGCTAGCACAAGTCGACCAGAACATTACAAGTCGACTGAGAATTAACATATCTATTAAGTGGGGCTTAATCAAGTCGACCAGAACATTGCAAGTCGACTAAAAACAAGAGATCTGTAAGTTGGATAATTGTACAAGTAGACTAACATCACACTAGTCGACTGATCGTGGAGCGTAGATGAAATTTTCATAAAAACATTGGTACTAGTCGACTTACACACCTCGACTAGTCGACTAGCAGTACAGCTGAATTTAATCTGACAAAGTCAATTGATATCAAACGGTACAAAAATCATTTTACAATGTTATGAGCAATCTACAACGGCTAGAAGAAGATCTACAATGTCTATAATCATCTGGAAGCCTGCAAATAAAAGGAGAAACATCAAAGGATCGATAAGTGCAGTCAAGTATTATGATCATCGTTCATATTTATCATTTTATTGCTCTCAATTGCTCTTAGCACATTCAATTCTTTTCAGTTGTACTAAGCATTATCGTTTCACTTTTCTATCATTGTTATTGTGAGTTGAGTGATTAGTAAAAAATCACTGATGAGGTAGGATTTGTGCCGGAAAAACAAATCGGATTATAAGGTGTAGCTTGAGCCGGAAGTCAAGTGGAGTTGTAAAAGTTCACACTAAACTAAAAAGTTTGCAGTAAAGTATTTTGCCAAATCCTAAGTGGGAGCTTAAGTAGAGGACGTAGGTCTTAGCACCAAACCTCTATAAAAACATTGTTTGCCTTCCTTCCCTACTCTTTTCATTTAATTTGGTTAATTGTTTCGTGTGTATTAACTTGTTATTTTTTGTAGAACTTTGCAAAAAAGTTTAAACGATCTATTCAACCCCCCCTTCTAGATCGCTTTCATTACAGACCTATTGAATAAATTGTTTATTTCAATATATACTTATAGGGTAATGGTTCACAAGCTATATAGTGGGAGTAAGATGAAATTTAAAACGTTTACATCTCATGACAACAAATCAAATTAGAACTAGTGCCTTTGTTGATACAATTGATGTATAGTCGAAAGGCTATGAGACGTTGAAATATTAACTTTCATGATGAATTCAAAGAGTTTATTTTGGAGATAATAGTGAATTTATCATGTGTATAAAATGTTAGTAGGAGTATAATTGTGCTTTTTTATAAAAGTATGTAGAGACATTTTTCATAGAAAAAATAATTCTAATTTTCAATTATTGAAAATGTAATTATCCAAAAACAACTCTTGTTGGATATGAAAAAGTAACAACTTAATTCTGATAATTAAATCTATAGAGATTAATTGGAAGTTATTTATGTATTCCAAGCTCAAGTACATAGATAATGTACTAACAATGTTTAGTATTTGAGATATTTGATCCTTTTCAAATATTAGAGATATCCATTATTCTATGTATGAGTTGACATTTGAGTTCAAAATTACATGGATATTAACTTTAGTAGTAATTCCTAATTAAGATTTATTTTACTTGGAACAATATCATTCATGTTTGGAAAGGTTTCAATGTAACAATGGTTGTTAATTAAGTCACAATTCATTTATTATGATTTATGTGATAATTATTTTATATAATTGAAGTAATTGTTGATTTTGGGAAATCAAAAAATGAAAAGTTTCACAATTAATCCGATACGATTAAGATTGGATCCCATCTCAATTCGCTAACAAATAGGGTCAAACTATATAATAAAATATGATTTACGTGTATATTGTATTGTCCTCGTATATCAATTATATTATAGAATTTAAGGTAATCTTATTTTTTGAGAAATCAATTAAAAATATTTTGCTTTTTTGTGTTGATCTTAATTTCTCAATCAATATAATTATACATATGCATAAATATATCGATGTGACTAGGGTACATCTTTTTTTTTTTTTGGACTAAACTAGGGTACATCTTTTATATAGTTAAATTTGATCAAGAAACAAAATAAGGATGCGACCGTTCATTAGGAAGAACTGAAACGAGCCGAATCAAACGAGATCAGATCTTCTACTTCAGTTAATCAATTTTTTTATTAAATCTTACCCTTATATTTATATAAGATTCACATAAGCATGAACAAAATAAATAACACAAAATTAGAAAATCCTATCAAAAACAGTGTCCTCCACTCCAAATCAAACCATTCAAAGAAGGCACCCACCCCATTCTCATGTGTGGGGCCGAAAAATATACACTAATCGTTCAAAGTAAATAAATGATCAAACAAAAGTGAGAGAAAGAACAGAAGAGAAGGTGTCGAAAATGTTGCTTAACGCCACCCTTAAGACATCGCCTTCCCCACACCACACGTTTCATTTTCTCTTGTCAATGTCTCTCCCAATCTCTTGATTCTCTCTCTCTCTCGCTCTCTCTAAAACCATAACTGCAACGCGACACTATTTGCTTTTTCTTTTTTCTTTTTAAGAACGAACATTATTGTATCTGTTTTTTTACTGTTACTATTAATCTATCAATGGACTCTTCTTCCTCCTCCTCCTTATCTACATCTCCGGACGCCGACACGCCACGCGCAGCTTCCTCCTCTGCCACAGCCGTCCGACGAGCCCTTCAGCTCGTCCATTCCGAAGACCTTGATTCCAAGCTGGAAGGCGCCAGGGAAATCCGACGACTAGCTAAAACTTCACAAAGGTGTCGGCGTCAGCTTTCTGAAGCAGTGCAGCCGCTTGTTTCCATGCTCCGCTTCCATGGCTCCTCAGAGTCCCACGAGACAGCTCTTCTCGCTCTCCTCAATCTCGCTGTGCAAAACGAAAAGTATATTTATATATATGCTCACCCTTTTCTTTATCATTTAGACTAAATAGTTTTTTGTTTGAGAATGAAAAACGCAGACTTGGTTATAACTTGTGTTTCTTTAGTGGATCAAATGTTTTTGATTAGTCAATTGAGATTTATCATAATTGTGAATTTTCTCCGTAATTTTTTTTTTCTCAAAGACGAATTTTCGCTGCCAAGAAATTTGATGGTTTAGAATTTAGCTTGACAATATTAATAACTGTCTCTTTCCCAACTTTTCCTCTGTAATTTTGAAGTGTTCTAACCTATTAATGGATTTGTTTTATTTTCGATGTTTTATGTAATTGAAGAAGCCTCTGGTGGGTTGGGGAATTTTAAGGTGGTTCTTTGCTTGAGACGTTCATCTTGCTTTTTCGATTGGCTTCCTTTTCAGTTGGTTTTGTTTCTTTTGAAGATGTTGTGGTTTTCCTCGGATTCCTCAATTGGGTTATTAAAGTTCATGTTTGTAGACTTTGGGAATCTATTCTCACTCTACTGCTGTTTGCCTTTTCTACTTTCGATGTGATCTGTTTGATTCTGTTTCTTGACGGACGGTGGAGGAATCGTTGGGGATTTGTTTATGTACAGTCCTTCAAATGTCAAATTTGCTTTATTGGGAACTGGAGTTGTAGTTCTCCTCCTTTTCTTTAGTTTTGGGTTGCTCGTCTCGAACGGTTGGAGTTGCCCGGTCAAAAGAATGGGTACTTAAAATTCACCGATAGTTCTTCCTACTTTGGAAATGAAGTTGAGTGCCTTCGAAATTTATTTGGATGTGACGTGAACAAAGAGTTTTTGTTGAAAAACACGTGGGCACTGAAAATATCTGTCTGATATAGCAGTTGATTCCAAGCTTCGGTATTGGGGAAACATTATATTTTTGCATTTTAATATCATTATCTTTGTTGGTGGATTTCTTAGTGATGAAAGTAGCACCTTTTAGAAAGAATTGCATGTTTTTTAATGGTCGAAGCTTATTTGATTGGAGGCGGTGAATGTTCTTTGTTTTATCTTCTCCTTTTTGTCTCTTTTTCCGCCAACTTCGCTTTGAAGTTTAGTAAGGGTAGGAGAAACAATGATGATAATGGAAGGAGATTCTGTACCTTTTAGATTTTCTTTATTGATAGGAAGTTATAAATCACATTTTCATTTTAGTAATTAAATTTTACAGCCGAAACAACTGTTCAGTTTTGCTGTAATACGAGTAATGAATGATTAATAACTAGGTCAACCAAGCCAAATGTAGAGACCTGATGTGTGGCAAAGCTTGTACTCTTGGCCTTAGTTCCTTTCTAGTCTAATCAGCTTTGCTTCACGAGCGTTTGCTCTGTGGCCTCATCAGGATAATATATTGGGAGCATATGGATTTATAACTTTTAGATTGACATTGATAAATCATTTTGAAATGGTATCTGTTTGTATATTAAGTATAATGCAACTTAATTAACATGCTTAAATTTAATTTGTCATAGGACAACCAATTATTATTCCCCTACAATAGTTTTGACATTGAGCACTACTCAATTTAAGATGGTTTTCTTCCTTGCATAATATTATGTAAGCTCTTCTAATTTGGTATTTCGGTAACAATTTCTGTGATCTTGCTTCAACAAAATTGAAGTTCATGATGATGGTAGTATTGATATGATGATTTGAAGGCATTATTGATAGAATGATTTATAAGCCCATTTATAGGGGAAATACGTGTTCTTCAGGGAGAGTTAGCCTGACTGCAAGCTTTGTTCTTGTCTATCTGTTGTGTTCTCAGTCTCTCTAAATGGGATGTTCAATAGTTACTTTGCATGAATTTCCTATTCTGTGGAATTTCCCAACTTTGCCTTGTATATCATGTCATTTTTTCGTTGTTACAGATTTGTTATGAATTACTTACAGAACTTGCAATTTCTTGAGTGAAGTTTTAGTGATCTAGTTTTGTCATGCAGGAACAAAATCAGCATCGTTGAAGCTGGGGCCTTGGAACTTGTAATTGATTTCCTACAGTCAAACAATTTAAACTTGCAGGAATATGCAACTGCTGCTTTGCTTACTCTTTCGGCCTCGACTGTTAACAAGCCAATCATAAGTGCTTCTGGTGCCATTCCTTTCCTTGTTGAAATTCTCGGAAAAGGAAGTGCACAAGCCAAAGTTGATGCTGTTTTGGCTCTTTCTAATCTCTCAACACATGCAAATGATCTTAAGATCATTCTTCAAGCTAATCCAATCCCTTCCGTGGTTTCTTTGCTGAAAACATGTAAAAGATCTTCAAAAACTGCTGAAAAATGTTGTTCTATCATAGAATGTTTAGTGAATTTTGAAGAAGGTAGAACAGCATTGATATGTGAAGAAGGTGGAATTCTTGCTGTTGTAGAAATACTTGAAAGTGGATCTCTTCAAAGTCGGGAGCATGCTCTTGGGGCACTACTCACTATGTGCGAGAGCGATCGATGTAAATACAGAGAACCAATCCTCAGAGAAGGTGTAATACCCGGACTTCTTGAGCTAACAGTTCAAGGAACGGCCAAGTCACAGTCAAAAGCGCAGATGTTGCTGAGGTTACTAAGGGACACACCATTTCCACGTTCTGAGCTTCAGGCAGATACTATAGAGAATATTGTGTGCAATATTATCTCCCAGATAGATGGGGATGATCAATCCAGTAAAGCTAAGAAGATGCTGGCTGAAATGGTACAGGTCAGTATGGAGCAAAGCTTAAGACATCTACAGCAAAGAGCTTTGGTATGCACACCAAGTGATGTGCCCATTGCCAACTGTAATTCTGAAGTTTCTTCAAAATGATTGTCTTCTTTAGTATGTAAATCCGAAAATAGTGGAATAGGGATCAATGCCAGTCCAGGCCTTTGTGTTGGTATCGCGTGACTGGTAGTGTTAATAATCAATCTGTAGTGTGAGGTTGAAAAAATGTTCAAAGATGCTTGTAAGCAATGAGATTTATACAAATACAATTAGTAAATTATTCATTTTCTTTCTATTTTTGTTATCATTATGGTCTCCACCACCTGTGTGATCGATCTTGTTAGGAAAGAACACTGCATTTCATGCTTTTGCCACTTGGTAAATGTTCATCAGTAATCTTTGTTTGTGTGCTTTATCGGAGACGTTAGTTTTGTATTCTAGAACTGGGTGGTGTGGTGTTCGATTCGTATAATATAATTGTATTTCTTTATTTCTATCTTTATCTTGTCTAATAAAGTGTGTGCTACATTAGTGATTGTATTTCTCCACTCCTTTTTGTTTTGTAAATTAAATAAATTATATTTCCAAAGAATGGTTGGCTTGGAGGAGCCATACAAACACATGAGTTAGAGAGATTCTAAAACATTCACGCGGCACTAGGGTCCTAGCTAGAACTTCACTTAACATATTCGTAAGACACTAAGGGACTAGCTAGAACTTCACATAACTACATATGAGTAACAGGCATTGCTCTATAATGGATAGCCTAATTACAATGATTCACCTACTAGAAAATGTTTGAAGATAAAAGCAAGGAGGTTTCCTAATTCAAGCACCAATTCTGTATAGTAGTAGCATTGGTTCTCGAATGGCGGTTACTTGTTAGAAGGAGCTCCCTTATTTAGTGAACCAATTTGTTAGCTACCACATACTTGTCTATATGTAGATTGTTGTGAACTCTATTATTTATTTCTCTTCATATGGCATAAACATAACAATTGAAAATAGTTTGGAGCGCGATGGAATCATTAAGTAACCACTTTTTCCAGTAACTTACCTATTCTATGGTCTGATGCCACTCATTCACATTGCATAATAAGTTTAGGGATTGTTGGATCCTTAACCTTATGGTTTGGGAATAAGCACGCTGAAAGAACAGGTGGAGAGTTGTTTCTAGTATCACACACAATTGATTTGAGGCATTTCCATACCTGTCTTTAGTCCATAATAGGGACCTGACTGCTAACCATCTTATAGCAGAGGCTTTGGGGACCACTGATTGTTCCAGATGAGGTTTTACTAGCTTACATTAGAGAAGCGTGGTCTAAAGAAGTTCAAGTAGGACTTAGTGAAGGCCAAAGTTTTGTCTAGTGAAGATATAAGGAAGTCACTCGCCGAGCACGCACACTCATTCACGAATGTTATAAACTCATAAAAATAATGATGACATACTTAATCAAGATACATAATGCAACATGCTTCAATATATTATTCATGTATCGTAAACTGATATTTATAAGCCAAAATATTGGTATTCAATGCTCATCAATACAAATTATTTCTGTTGTCATATTGTATCTATTATTCACAATTGTTTAATTTACTTTCTGAATTAATCCTGTACATTCTTGTAGATGTGGATAACGGGAGTTGTAGATATCCGAAGATATCAAACTGTAGATACTCAAAAGTATCGAACTATAGTTACCCATAGGTAACAAACTGTAGATACTCAAAGACATCAAACTATAGAGATATTATAGTCTTAAAATGAAGACATCATTGGTGTCAAACTGTATCTATCCATCACTAAGACAATGAAGGAAGCACTGTAACATTTTCCTTTAATCATTTGCCAATTTCATAACCAATATATTGACAAATCACATGATATTTATTTGAAATCATAAAATTTGTATTTAAGTTCATTCATGCAAGTCATAAGAAACACCATTAGAAAAGTATACAATTCACATGTACTTGCACGATTGTTTTGTTCAAGTGTTTCTCTATGTACATTCACATAATTCCAGTATATAAATTCCTATACATCATTTAAATATAAAACATGTTAATTTTTACTTAATTATATGCATGAAATTAGTACGTAAACTTGTATAGTCATACTAAACACATGTAAGCAATAAATATGCATCTAAATCATCTATATAAATGTAAAAATCCTTTAGCATACATTATGTTCAATTTTAAACTTAAATGTGTAATCACCCAATTCACATATAGTAAATCATATTTCATTTATTTCTAGGTGTTCATAAAGTTTCATAAACATTCTAAAAGGTTTGAATATTAATTGATAAAAATCAAAAGCGAAAAACTCAAAATAGTGCAATTTAGGCTAAGCCCATGGTGAGTCTAAAGATGGTGCAAACAAATAAGCCCAGAAGCAAGTCACATGATGGTTTCCACTTGTTCTGAAATTTTCACATAGAAAATGTTCAAATTAGCCTTTAAGAGGTCTTCTAAAAATTTGTTTCCCTATGTGTCTAGTTTTCATAGTATCAAAATTTTGGCCATTTAGCCTTCTAAATCAAGAGATATGTACCAACTATCACAAGTTGCTCCAAAACATGGCAACATCAGTTCACCATTTTCGATTTCAATTTACAATGTCTTGTAGCCAGAACTATGTTAAGGTCTCTTCTAGATATTTTTATTTTTATATCTAAAGTTCATCTCTAATTAGAATCACCCAAGTCGGAGGTCTGTAGGTCGAGTTATGGCAAAAGTAATTTGACTAGTTTAAGTAAATGCTAGACAAAATTCCACTAAACATTACTCTTTTATCATATTCAACCAATTCCATGCAAAGTAACACTAAGATACCATGCCAGCAACCAATCCATGTCTAAATTAATCTTTGTACACATTCAAGCATGCACAAATAGAAATTAAACTAAGTGTAGTCCCAAACCTTGAAATTGGTCAACTAGCTTTTCTAATGCCTTGCCTTCTCTTCCCCTTTAGCTTTGCTTGATTCACCAACTAGAAACACCATAAATATATATCTCAATCCCAATTCCAACCTTATAGTTCTAGCTCTTCATGAGCAAAGCAAGAAAAGAGAAAGATGAGAAGAAAAACTCTAAATTTTACCTTAATTTCTGCCTATGATTAGCTTGATTCCTTTTGCAAAATTATGTGATTAAAAAGATGGAATGGAGAGGAAATGAGAAGAGAAATATTTGGAGTTAGAACCCACAAAATGCAAGAAAAACTACTAACTTTTCCTTGATTTTTGCCTAAGATCAGCTTGATTCCTTATGCAAATGATGATATTAAATAGACGAAATGGAGAGGAAATGAGAAGAGAAAAATATGGAGTTAAAACCATCAAAGTGCCATCCCTTTCCCCTCTCTTAATGACCCATTTCATGAAAATTCTAGACTTACATACATGCTTCAATCCTAATGGACCATATGTTAACTTTAGGCAAAATTGCACATTTGGTCCTTATTCTTCCTTTAATTCCCACATTGGCATACAATCTCTTCAATTGATTTCATTCTAGTCCATATCTCACATATAATTATTTATGTCCATACCAAAATGATCAAATTACCAATTTACCTCTATCTTTTTAAGTTAATTACCATTATATCCCTTACTATGCTTAGATGCACTTAATTCTTTATGTTCACTTCTTAATACACCCTAGACATATTATAACGCTTCTAGGGTACATTTTGGGGCCTTACAACAAAGCTCTCCTCGAGCATAATTCTCTCCTCTTGCAAAAGACAAGGGTCACTTGGCTTAAAGAAGGTGACTATAACATTAAGTTCTTTCACAAATCAATCTCGGCAAGAAGAAACAACAATATAATTATTTATCTATTGGTTTCAACATATTTCAAACATCTCTTCTACTGAGAACATGATTATTAGATTTTACTCCAACCTGCATGACTCAGTGCCATCCGAGAGGTTTAACTTGCTAGATCTTATGGCTCTCATTGGCTCTCCTGTATCTCAAAATTCTTTAAAGTGGATTCAACATCCAACTTCTCATCATGAAATCAAGAATATTCTCTTCAGTCTAAATCTAAGTAAGGCCTCAGGTCCAGATGGTTTCAATGCACATTTCTTCAATATATGTCATATTACTGGTAAGCTTCTAGTTAAAGTTGTACAAAATTCTTGAACTCTAGGAAACTCCTAAAGGAGATTAATGAAACTTATATTTGCATGATTCTTAAGATCCCCAATGTTAATTCCATCAATGATTTTCGTCCTATTTCATTTTGTAGTTGATAGGTGTAAATTATACTATATTTAAGTGTGTTTTTAAGTGTTTATTAGATGATTATCAAGTGTACATGCTGTTGGATTGCGTATGGCCCGAGTATTCACAATACGCTGCGAAAAAGACCATAACACAATAAGAAGTATAACCAAAATCATACAGTATGTACGAAAATACCTTTTGATGCGGATTGGTTGTTTCTTTTTCAGATTTGTAGACACTGCAATACGCAAATGTCCTCTACCGGTGTCCACACGAGTATGAATGATCCAGGCAGCGGCTATCGTGTGCTAGCACGTCCTGAAACTCTTTCCAAACGCCACATAGTTTTCTCTCGGAGGGTGGCTAGGTTTTCGTCTCACAGTGTTCTCTTATTTCTAATGAGACCTAAGTTTCTCTATTTATAGAGAAAACCTAATCCCATTGAAGCCCAATAAGTTTCAGCCCATATTATATCTCATATAATAAAAGCCCGACAACTTAATTCAATCTAGCCCA
>JAOTAX010000002.1:30600961-30643192 GCA_025629825.1 Erythroxylum guanchezii
CTCAAGAATTAATATAGTAAATACTAGTGAATTTATTATTATTAATATCCTCTTAAATTATATCTAAATATATGATAAGTTTTTTTAGTATTTCAGGTTCAGGTTTAAACCTAGAACCGCAAGTTAAAAACCTGAACCTGAACCATGAACCTGATTTTTCAGGTTCGGTTCGGTTAACCTTATTTAATTGTTTGGTTCATGCGGTTCAGGTTCGGTTCACAGGTTTGCGGGTTTTTTTGAACACCCCTAATGATTCATTTAATATCCAACATAAGACTACTTATTATTCGGTTAAAAATAACTTAATCTAATGTCAAAACACTGAATTCCTCATGTAGGGAACCATGATGACTTCAGATCAAAAGACTAAAGTCAAACCATATTAAGAATCACTAATAACATGAAACCATGTAGTATTCTCTTTGTGGGTCGGTCCAATATATGTTCTCTAACATATATTTATGTTTCTGATTTGATAACTCATATCCATGATCAGTAAAACATGATCATCAATCAGAACACATACTAGCCTTAATTTATTATTGTTTCACCAATAACGATCGACTAGGGATAGCTTCGAATAGTATTATAATGCTTATGGTTTTACTATTAAGTTACATACTTGATGACATAAGCCTAATGCCATTCATGGAATGTAAAACACATTACATAAAGGACATACATGCATATATAAAAGGAATACCTCATAATATATTATTAACAAGTTATATTGTTAACACATGTATCCATGGCCTAGGGCACACTACTAACACATGCTTAGAATTATGTTCTTATTAATGGTTGTATGTATTCTAAGTGTTTATTTAGTTTATATCAAGAATTGGATCATAATTTTGTGTTTTAAGGGGGTGTTTGATGTGTTTGTTCGTGATGAAAACTAGATAATTGAAGAATGCAGCAGATGGAGGTTAAAAGAAGCAATACATGATCATGACAAAGAGCACAGATAGCAATTCCAGTGAATTTTAGCTTTTTCAACACGCGCGTCTTTTTATAATTTTGACATTTTTGGACTCTTTTTGGAACCAAATTAAGTGGATAAATTCTAAAAAGAACCCTAGAAGCCTCAAGAACTATAAAAGAGCATAAAAACTCCAAAAAAAGAGCAACCTCTATCTTGCAAAATTGGGATTAGATCAAGAAGGGAGCATTGGAGAGTTCCAAGTGTTCAAACATTTCTAGATTAGTGATAACTCATAGAAAAGTAAGATTTATTTTTCCTCTAATGTTGCTTATGTTGAAAGTCTTAAGAATATTTTTGGTTTAAATGTAAATAGCTAGCCTTTTAAATATCTTAGGTCCTTTCTCCTTAAAGAAGCTTGAGTTCACTAATTTTCTTCCTTTATTGAAGGTTTTGAAGAGGAAAATCAAGGCTTGGTAAAATAGCGCACTCTCATAGGTAGGTAGGGTGCAACTCATTGTTTCTATACTAATTAGTCTTTAAACTCATTGGAGCTCACATCTTTTTTAGCCAAAGAATATTAATAACAAGATGGAAAAGTGCATGAGGAACTTCCTATGGTCCGGTAAATCTAACAATCCTAAGGGTTCTAAAATTAAATAAGATGAATTATACTGGAAAAAATAGGAAGGAGGTCTAGGATTTGTCTCAATCAACTTAATTCAAATAGTTTTAGTGGCAAAGAGCATCTGAAGGCTTTTTAATGACAAACAAGCTCTTTGGAGTAAGTGGACTAATGAATATTATTTGAAAGACTCCAAATTTTGGCCATAAAGTGAAGATTAGGAACACTTTTGACCTTTTGATTCTCACGCTTAGGGAAAGGTAGACAATTTACTCACCTTTCATAATTCATATTAGTTTTTGGTTTGATAAATGGTCTCCTCTAAGCCTTCTAAGGTCAAGAGGTGATCTCTCTTCTCTAGTGACAATAATTCCAATTCATGCTAGAGTTTCCAAAGTAATTGATTAGAGGTCTTGGATTACTATTAGTAAGGGTATAGACATAATGCTTCAATACTTTCCTACTTACCTCGCTAACCCTCTTTCGAAGAATAAAGCAATCTAGAACTTTAAAAGTAATGGGAAATTCTCCAATTCTTCCCATTTAAAAGCTATTAGACCCCATCTTCCCTTTATTCCTAGGTATAATATTATATGGAACGAATCATTGACGCCTAATGTCTCTTTCACCATATAGCTAGCTGCTAAAGGGAGATTGAAAACAAAAGACAAGCCTAAGGTTTCCATTGATTAGGTTTGTTGCCTTTGTAATTTAGTACGTGAAACAACTTTTCATCTACTCTTTCATTGTCGTTATTCTTCCTCCATTTGGGACAAAATGCTTCATATTATGGATTTGGATTGTTCTTATAGCAATTAAGATGAAATCCTAGTATAGGCAGATAACTAATACAGAAAATGGAAAAAGATCAAATATGCCTAAACATAAGCCTAAGCCTCAATTGCTATTTGTATTCTATATGGAAAGAAAGGAACTTAAGGATTTTCAGGAATATCAAAACTAACAAATATGCTCTAGCTCATAGAGTTTGTTGTTGGATCAGAGAGATTCTAATTGTACATAAGGTCACTTATAACTTGAGGTCCTCAAATTGAGCTCCTCTTTGAGAAGATGGAACTTTAGTAGTCTAGGCTTTTGTAAAGTCTTTATTTGGTTGTATCTTTTGACAAATCTGCCTTGTAATTAGCTTCCAGTTGCCTTTATAGGCTTATTAATGAATTGTTTTTTTTTTCATAAAAAACCACACAAACATACAAATGAAGTGTTTATATAAATTGTTATACAGATTGCAAACCCTCCGAAAACTCTTTTGAACATTACCACAAAATTTAATAAAGAAATGATAAAAGGTAATATCTAAATAAAAATCTCTTTTGAAATATTATTGATGATTTATGATTTACTCTTATTACCAGTTGCTTTATACTGTATATATACTTTATGTTAGTTTTCAATCATCTTTTACGAAATTATACTATTTTTGAAGCTTTGTTATAGAAAAACAAGAGCATAAAACTAATATTATATCTAATAGGAATTATACCAATGGTACCTAGGTTAGTTTTTGTTTATTGACAGACTGCTCTGACAGTTTATGGTTTAGAAAATTTAGAATGCAGGGAAAATAAGTACATGTGCTGTAACTAAAAATTTGCTGCCTTCCCATTACACTCTTCAGTCTTGTTTCCCTTCGTTTTCTTCCTATCAAATCCTGCTGCTATCAAAATAATTGCCTTACATATAAGTTGTGACCCTCCTCACTACAATATTGATGTGATACAAGAGGCTGATGGATCAATAGAAGAAAAGGAGGCTGATGGATCAATAGAAGAAAAGAAGTGATCTTATTGGCATACATTAACAAGTTTTAGGCCAAGGAGACAAGTATTTATCCATCACTGGAAACAATTAGATCCTAAGCTAACAGCTGGGGCACTAGCATTTCAAAGTTTGGAGGTTAAAACAGATTATACGACCGACTTGAAGATGGCATTCAGAACGGCTTCTTTAGTTGGCAAAGCTGGAATGGCACCTCTTTGAGTCACGGTCATTGCACCGCAAGCATTAGCAAATTTGAGGGCATCCCTCAATTGCTCCTCATTCTACAAGATAAATAAGCAAGTGTTAAAGTATATTGGTATGTCCAAGTCACTAACTACAACGCAAGGAAAAGTTATCTAACCAGTACTGATGGATGGGAGGAAGGGCGTTATAAATATAGAAACAGAACAGGAAACTAATCTTTGAATCCAAGCTGTTAATTTTTTTCCTGAATATCGGCTTGCTGTGAATGTGAAATTTGATGAACATCAACTAATATAAATTCGGCCTTGCCGACCTACTTTGTTCAACTATTACATTCAGATAACCTTTACTAGAATTCACATATTAATTTAATTACTGCAAATTTCAATAAAACGCCATTCGCTGCTGAATCTCAGTCACAATTCCTTTTTTCTTTGTTCACAAGGAGGCTTGTGTATGAAGTAATCTTCAAAAGTCAAAAACAGTAACATAGCAGGAGCAAACTTATAAGGAAGAGGTCAATTCTGTACTGCTTTCTAAATACACAACCACCTACCAAGATATAGAGCCACAAGTTACATGTGATTGATTATTCTTTTTCATCTAGTTTATAATGCATTAATATGTAAAATAACCTTAACTTATTATTATTTTGTTTCACCGCCCCAACTACAAATTATCTATATTTTTAATCAAATTTCTTGTCATCTACAGATATATTATTCCAATGAAAAAGTTGGTGATAGTTAACAGTGAATCTGGATCCAAGTTTCAATTTTCAGATTATAATTATAGACTGTACGAGGATTGTTGAAAATGCTGTCCTTTAAACAACATTTCTAGCTATGAATAAAGTATACTAGGTATGCAATCACATAGGTTCATATTTGTACAAAATATATTAGCCCACAAAATCTTAAATAAATGGCATTACCTCGAGTATGGACAAATCCACAGCCAACTTTGATAATAATCCAGCGACAAATGCATCCCCAGCACCAGTTGTGTCAACGGCCTCAACTTTTAAACTCTCGACTCTCCCATTGAATTCCTGTAGTAGTAAACAAAGGCCAATGTACATAGCCATCAAAAGGTGGGACCATCATCACGGTAAAATGAGCAGCTCAAATGGCAGTTGCAGAAATTTAGGGCAATCTGCAACAACATCACAATCTAACAAATGCAAGTAATTTTTGTCATTGTTCTATGAACAAATAAAATACAATTTTAATAAAATCTTACAAGAACCTAATAACCCCTTAAAACTTCATTAGGAATCACTATACCATTATTTTCACCTTGCACATGCATTTTGACAAATGACATGAAGGAGTAATAGTGACAAACCATGTTGTTCATGAGAATATGGATAATTGGCTACACCAAATACTGCATTTCCCATAAAATACCATTTGTAATAACACCTCAAATAATATCAGATTCTTTAATATGCTGTAATAAGTAAATTTTCCTTAATACCTAATGCCAATTTTAGTACGTTATTTTGTTGGACATTTAATTCAACATTCTTGATAAATAACTAAGTTTAGGTCATTCTCACATAGATAACCCGAAAAACCCCCGCCTCTATAAAAAGTTACGCAAATATAAACTTAGGTAACTAAGAAAGAGAAAGCTGGAATTGTTGGCAAAGCTGGGACTTACTTTGGTGTAGTACCTGCAACCATGTGGACCCTCAGTTACGAGAAGTAATTTAATGTTTGGGTGAAATAACTTACGAACTACAGCATCATCATATGGATCTTCTCCTTTGGTTAAGAAAGTGAGTTCTTCTTCACTTATCTGAAGACAGTTTAGTGCTTTCATTAAAAGTGCATGTAAAGTTCTGCCTCCATAAAATAGTACAGAAACAGGTGCTATGGAGGACAAGGAACTGAATCTGCATCTGAAAGAGATCAATACCTTAATAATATCAGAAATTTCCCAAATGCTTAGAATTCCTTCTCTCGCACTTTCCAGAGAAGGCCACAGGGGAAGCCTCAAGTTAGGATCATAGGAGAGAATAACACCAGCATCCTTGGCAGTTTTTGCTGCTGCAATGTGTGCTGACTTACATGGCTCTGTTATAAGACTTATAGAGCCATAGTGAAAGATCTTTGCCTGCCAAAGAAGGGAAAAAATATTGTACAAATCAGAAATTAAATTAGAGGATGATGAAGGTATCCCGCTACAGCAGACAAGAGCATGCAAATTGTGAGAGTTATAGTCATCTTAGGTGGATGTATTTTAGTCGAACAACTGATAATATCATCCATTTCCATCTTTACTCTATCAATGCATGTGAATAAAATTTGCAACCACGACCTTGTTCTTCATTACTGTTGGCATCACCATTTTGTTGTTTCAAAATATGTGATGATTATTTCAATTCTGTAATGCAAGACTGACAAAGAGTTTGACTATGAAGAAGACAAAGAGCTTACTGATATAATAGGCATGCTCACCCAAATCCATGAGCAGAATGAAAGAATAATGCAATAAGTGGGACAAAATTAAGAAAAGCAAAAACTTGCTGTACCCAAACAAATGCGCCAACAATTATTTAGTCTCCAAGACACTTCATTTTTTCGCTTCCTCATTTCCTTCATATGTCAAAGGCCTTTTGACTGATCTAATCACAATTATCACGTACCTTCCTGATCAAATCCAAATCCAATTCCGCTTCTTGAAGCAACATATCTGCACTTGGATTGCGGTAGAACATAAATTCACGTTCTCCATCACTCCTCAATGTGACAAATGCTAAGGCAGTGCGTGCAGCAGGATCAAAGCGCATGCCTTCATTGTTGACATTATTCTCCTTCAATATATCAGCAAGCATGTATCCAAATTCATCTTCCCCAACCTGTATATATAGTTCAAGACATGAGACACCAAAGACAACATCCTGATACAAAAGCTTCCTTGCTCACATACTCCAAGAGCCAGAAACATGAAAAGCAAGCTTAGTTGGAAGGAGTTAACCATGTGTACGTCGTCCAGCCTTAAGAATAGGAGTTTCTTAGTAGTGTGCATAATTGTTGCACGATATCCTTAGATCTAGGACTAGTAATTTTCAGATTTTCTTATGTTATTATTTCTGTTGTTAAGTGTTGGAAATTCACAAGTAAAGATTTCATATCGAAAAGAGACATAAAAATGAAGTGATTTATATACAAGGATAGGACTCATAACTTATTGCTTTAAGGTTTTAGGATGAAATATGATGTCCTAGTTGTATATGAGTTTACTTGGATTCGGTACAAGGTCTGTCCAGACCCCCTCAAAATCCTTCATTAGTATCAAAGTTAGGTTGGCAAAGTCCGATGAATAGAGATTCATGAATTTAAGTCAAAAGAATGAGTGATTCATGGAGCAACTCAAATGACTTCCTAAAAGCTACAGGTTGAGGAGAAGCTAGTTTGTTATTGATAGATCCAATAGTAAGGGGGGATGTTGGAAATTCACAAGTGGAGCAATGTCACATCGAAAAGAGATATAAGAATAAAGTGAGATATATACAAGGATCAAACTCATAGCCTATTGCTTTAAGGTTTTTGGTTGAGAGATAATCTCTTGGTTGTATATGAGCTCACTTGCATTCGGTGTATTTTTTTCCCAGACTCCCTCAAAATACTTAATTGGTATCAAAGCCAACTTTAATTCTATAATTTGATTAAAATTGTTTGATTGCTAATGAAAATTATGGAATTGATTACGCAAAAGTTGCAAATCCTAATCCTACACTCAAACTAGATTTGAGTAAAAATTTGAAAAAGTTTTCAAAAACTCATAATTTTACAAATTCATTAAGGTTAAAGTGAATATATTCATAGCTCCTGGTACCATAACCCTTAATCCATAACACAATAAGCTAGTGGGAATTTGTGACTGCAGCTATTTGAAATTTGAAGAGTCCTTGTCAAGGTTTATAAGCTTTTGGAAATTTCAATAAGTTTTGAGCCCTTAGAATCCCGCAACCAACTATTGGCTTATGAAACTCAATTCAATAAAATTTGCAAAAGAGAAGCTGGCTTGATGTGATGTTGGTTTTGTGGATTGTTGTGGTCAGAGCTGTTTTATTTTGGGTGGAGATGTTCAATAAGTTGTGAAAAGTCATGCACACAAAAGTTAATCAAAATAATTTTAATATTTTTAAATATTTGGATGGTCACGATGTATTGTTAAACGTCAATCTTGATTTATGAATAATATTGTAAATACCCACGTGAGTATCCTACATTGAAGAAAGAGGAGAAAGAATACTAATATATAAGACTAGTGGGCTACTCTACCTATTACCAATTACTTTTAGAATGAAACCTCACTTAGGCTTGTGTGTGGTCTAACTTTCCTCTTCATGTGGACTCGTAGGTTCATTACAAATTTAACGTGGTATCAGAGCCAGTGAAGATCTTAGCCTATTGTTTACCAAGAAGCGGGCCCATCATTTAAGCAACTAGAGAAAAATTTGAGGTCCGCATCGAGCAAGTGGCCCAGCAGCAATATTTGCCCAGGAGGGGACCTATTTGACTTCAATCAAAAGTTCAGCCCTGATGAGGATTGTTTATGTACCTCTCCAGATTACTCAAATAAAAAAAGATTCACATGTGAGGGGAAGTGTTGAGAATACCCATATGTGAGTGTTCCACATCAAAACAAAGGGGGGAAAGAAAACTGACATATAAACATAGTGGGCTACTCCACCTATTGCTAATTAGTATTAGGATGGAACTTTACTTGGGCTTGTTTGTGGTCTAACTTTTCTCCTTATATGGGCCGGTAGGTCCATTACAAATTTACAAATAAAAATTGTTTAATTAAAAAATTAAAAGAGTTTAATTTATCTAATCCTAAATATGATTTAGAGTTATAAGTTGTATTTATTGTCAACATATTTGGGAGCTTAATAGGTTACACATAATGAACGGGTTGAAGAGAGAAAAGATATTTTAATTAAGTTACACTTGATTTTAAAGCTTGAGAAACTTTATAATTAAATATGAAATATTCAATAAAGAAAGATCAATATGAGATATTAGATTTTGTTTGGATATAATTTATATTTAATTTAAATTATTTTTAATTTTAATTAAAGTTTAATTGAAATTAGAATTTTATTTCTTTTAAAGTACTAAAATGTCAAAAACCTATTATAAATAGATTTAAACTCTAAGGGAACTAACACTCCTTGCCTAATCGTCTCTCTAATAGTTATAGAGTTCTCTCAACTTGTTTGGTATATATCGTTAGAAGCCAGTGGTTTGAGATGAGCAGATTTTAGAAAAGGTTTGAACGATCCGACAAGAAAATGATCAAGCTTCAGAATAACGTACAAATATGATTTTTGCTTTATTATGGTTTATGTATTAATCATCTTATCTAATTTTAAGTGATCCTGGCTTTCAAAAAATTAAATATGAAAAAATTTCGTAATTATTTTACTGTGCATTGGATCGAATCTTGGCATGATTTCCTAACATGGAGTTGGTCCACTCCATACAGACACTTGTTGGGAATAATATTTGCTAAGATACTTTCATTTATCATTCCAACTATTCATACTCTTTTAAGTACTGTTTTCTATTGCTGAATATTATACCTATCATTTTAGTATTGGATGCCCGTTTGATTACCAAGGTGTAGACACACGTCATTGTTTCAACCAACGATCCAGAAACTACCCAAAACCTAGATCTAGTTCTTCAACAATTAATTGCCATTACGTCCAATTTACATTCCATTGATCTCTCGGTAGCGGAAGTAGCATCACTCAGGGCTCAGTCTAGTAATTCTGCACATGTTGGAGCCAATCAAAGGGATCCAAAACGAGGTAAAGCTACAAGGAAGATGATGATACAAACAATTCTTGCTGGCTTAAAAGTGTTGCTCATAAACCTCTCACCAAAATTAAGTTTTCAAAACACGAGGCTAGATTTTTAAGGAGGAAAAATATTTTCATTATTATCAAACTCCTAATGAATTAAAGGTAGATATTGCAACAATGTATTTGGAAGGAGATGCAATAGATTTATTTGCTTGGGTTAACCTTGAACGCATTTTGTTGTATGGGAGGACTTGGTCACGACTTTGAAAGAAAACTATGGTCCGGGTGAATTTCTAAATCCAAATGAACACCTTCGCAGCATCAGATAGGTTGGCAGCACATAAAAGAATATGCAAGAATTTGCAAAACAAGCTACACGAGATAAAAATTGGCTTGAACACTGTTTGCTGGGATTTTTTATTAGGTGTCTAAAGGAGAATTAACAACTGATGTTAGGATTCATAAAACCAACATTGTTTATAAGGCTTACAATTTAGGTTTGGAGCATGAAACTAAAGCCTAGTTAGCCTAGGGGTCAAAGAAAACAAGTTGGGTCGACCAAATCTTAAATACCATGTCTGTGCTTCCTCCTCCACACCTACAAGATTTGAACTCATCCAATCTTTCTACAAATGGTCAAACGTGGGACATAGAGAGGCAAGCTAGGAGAAATAAGGGACTTTACTTTAGATGTAACGATAAATTTTCCCCTGGTCATTGTTGTAAACAATCAGTCATTGCATTAATGGAGCTCATGGATGATGACAAGAGAACAAAGGAGGTCGTTGATTAATCTGCACCAGAAAAACCCATGGAGAATTGTGCTGAAATCTTGTTCCATGCAATCCTAAGGAAGACATCAGGCACTACAATGAAGCTCTAGGGGTCTCTTATAGGTTGAGGGATACTAATTTTAATTAATGGTGGATCTACTCATAATTTTGTCTCCAAGTAGGTCACAGAAGAACTTAAGCTTACAACTCAATCCATTCCTCCTTTTGGCCTAATAATCAGGAATGGGGATGTAATTTGGTGTTGGTTGGATATGCTGCAATATCGTTGTTCATTTACGATAACTGAAGATCACACAATATTACTATCCTTTTTCCATTAAGTTTGGTCTTTTGTATCAAGTGATTTGCTTCTCTCAACACTGCCCAAGATTTATATCATCTCTATAATTATACAATCTTTCCAAATAATACTACATAATCTGACATGAATTTTTATTATTATGGGATTTAAATTAGACTAAAATAAGGAATCTAAGAACTATATATATATATATATATGTATGTATTCAACTCTTCACTAGGAATAAGCAATCTGAAATTTTTTCTACAAACTGGGGTTTTCAACCAGAAGGTGTATGATTCTTAGAATTACCAAAAAATAGTGATTCTTAGACCTTATGAGTGATTTCTAATTTCCTACTATCCATTGTTTCTGTTCCTCACTAAATTCTAGCAAACCTAACCTAAATTTTAGCCATATTATATCTGAAATCTTAAGCCTAAATTTTCAACAATCAAACCTTAAAATTCTAGCTATACAACGTCTGAAATTTCAGCATTCTTAGCCAAAATTCAACCCTAAAACTTGATATTCCAGCGGCATTATATCAGAAACATTTGCTAAGTTAGTGATTTTTAGCTACTAGTTAATAATTCTTCTATTTTTCCTACATCAATACAATTAGTGAAGAACGTTTAAACCTTCCCATTCTAAGATTCAATGACATTTACCAAGCTTTTTGGAATAATAGAGAACTTTAAGAATCCAATCATGACTTAAACAACTTCAACCATAATACTATATGTAGAATTTGGTTATGAATTCTGTGAATAAGATCTTATTTTCTCTATTAGTGAATGCAGTAAATATATACACGGATAGGAGTACAAAATAGGCTAGATAATCTATACAGATACTGAAAGATAATCCCAAAATATCTCTAAGATACTGATATCTAATCTATAGAATTTGATTACAATCAAATTGTAATATTATGAGATAATACATATCTTGACCACACTTCCCCTCAAGTTAGATCATAGATATCAATCAACTTGCTGATACATTCTTCAAACACTTGTATTTGAAGTCCTTTGGTAAACACATCAACTGTCTGCTTCTTTGTTGGGACATAAGTTAGGCATATTGTTCCATCTTCTATCTTCTCCTTGATAAAATGTCCATCAACTTCAACATGCTTTATTCTCTCATGGTGGACTGGATTGTGTGTTGTGCTTAGGGCTGTCTTGTTATCACAATAATGTTTTATAGGTGTCTCAAAATTAATTCTCAATTCTGTCAACACTCTCTTTAACCAGAGACTTTCACAAATCCCTTTTGCAACAGCTCTTAGTTCAGCTTCAGCACTACTTTTGGCTACCACCTTTTGCTTCTTACTTTGCCATGTGACCAAATTTCCCCACACAAAAGTGCAATACCTAGTGGTTGATCGTCTATCCTCTTCTGAACTTGCCCAATCTGAATCAGTATATATTTCAATTGTTCTTTGACCTCCCTTTTTGAATAATAATCCTTTTCTAAAAATACCCTTTAAATATTGTAGGATCTTATAAACTGCCTCAAAATGCTTCCTCCTTGGTGCATGCATGTAGCGACTTACAATACCCACGACAAAACCAATATATGGTCTACTATGAGACAAATAAATCAGTCTTCCCACTAGTGTTTGGTATTCTTCACAGTTAACAAGTTTATCCTCTTCATTCTCAAACTTTGTACTGTCAATAGGAGTGGTAATTGGTTTACATCCTAACATTCCAGTCTCTCAAGAGATCAAGAATATACTTCCTTTGTGAGATGTAAACCCTTTCTTTGATCTTGCTACTTTCATGCCCAGAAAATACTTCATTTCTCCTAAATCTTTAACTTCAAATTCTTTCCTCAAGGCTGTCTTGAGTCTTGTAATTTCCTCTGCATCATCACCAGTTATGACAATATCATCTACATACACAACTAAAATTGTCTTCTGACCTTCTCTAATTCTAAAAGACATTTTATGGTCTGACTGAGCTTGTGTCTATCCTTATGTTTTTAGGACTTTGGCAAGTCTTTCAAACCAAGCTCGTGGTGATTGTTTCAGCCCATATAGGGATTTTCTTAGTCTACATACTCTGTTTCCTCCTTCCTCATCAAACCCTGGAGGAAGTTTCATGTACACTTCTTCCTTTAGTTTGTCATTCAAGAAGGCATTTTCAATATCAAGTTGTTGAAGTGGCCAGTTGAAATTAGCAGTTACAGATAGCAATAGTCTGATAGTATTTAGCTTGGCCACAAGTGCAAATTTCTCCTTGTAGTCCATCCCATAGATCTAAGTATAGCCCTTTGCTACCAATCTCGCTTTATACCTCTCGATGAAACCATCAGCCCTATATTAGACTGTGAATATCCACCTACACCCCACGGGTTTCTTTCCTTTTGGCAGATCAACTTCTTCCCACGTTTCATTTTTTTCAAGTGCTCTTATCTCTTCGAAAACTGCTTCTCTCCATTATGGAACTTTAAGAGCTTCTTGAATATTTTTTGGGATGTCAATTCTGTCCAGATTAGCAATAAATGCTTTGTATTGAGAAGATAGAGCATCATAAGAGACAAACCACTCAATTGGGTGCATACTACATGATCTAGATTTCTTCCATAAAGCAATTGGTAATTCTAAATCTATATTGTCTTCTTGATCCATACTACTCTAAACTTCTTCAGCTAGGACCTGCACTGGTTCAGAGATTGGTATAGCTTCAGGGATAGGAAGTGTACTACTTGCTTTCTTCTTCCGAGAGTACATCTTGAGTGGATGATCTGGCATAGCAACTTCTGTATTAGGATTTGTCTCCATAGGAGATGATATAGGTGTTGTGATGCAGGAGCAGCTAGTTTAGATTCCTAGTTGATATTGGATTTCTTACTATTTAGTACTTCTGAAGTTATTTGGATTCCTAGTTATCATAGGATTAGCATATTATTTTTTAATTAGTATTTCCTTTTCCTATTAGGACTTCTTAATTAGTATTTCCTTTTCCCATTAGGAGTTGTCCTATACTAGTATAAATAGACAGCCTATGCTTGATTTTCAGTATGTCTTTTATCAATCAAATAATTTTATGCTTTTAGAGGTTTTTCTACAAACCCTAAGCCCTATTTTCAAGTTCCAGCTACAATCTACTTCAATTATAGCCTATTCTATTCTACTTATCTTTGTTTTTCCTTCCCACACTACATCATGTTGGATCCAGGGAGCCCACTTACATGGGAGATCTACATCATGGGCCTACTGAGGAAACATACTCGTGAGCTTTAACACCGCACTTCAACCAAAAACTTTAAGGCTTTAGGTTTATGGGTCCTTTCCACTTATATGTCCTTCACTGTTTCCAAGTATTTCCAATATGGGATTCCCACTCACACTTGGCATCCCAACAATCTCCCTCCTCAAGTGTGAACTTCCACATTGGGCTTGAACTTTCCCTTGAGCGAAAGCCTTTTTCTTAATAGCTCGAGTATATGACGTCACCAAAAGTCCTTCTACTCTACTGGTTTGGGCCCACCAGGAATCTCTTTGCTCCTCTTCTTAGGAAGGCAACGACGGGATCTGACTACCATTTCCATACTCGTCCCTTGCTAAATCATCGGCTCTGATACCATGTAAATAAGAGCTTATTTTCTCTATTAGTGAATGCAATAAATATATAAACAGATGGGTGTACAGAATAGGCTAGATAATCTATACAGATACAAAAAGATAATCCTAGAATATCTCTAAGATACTAATATCTAATCTACAGAATCTGATTACAATCAGATTATAACATTATTAAATAATACATATCTTGACCACAAATTCTTAGTAAAAGGATGTGGAAAATATCCATCTACTTCAACACTTGTGACCTTTATTGTTGAAGAGATTTAAGTACTTTAGTTCTAATGAAGAGTCTATTTAGAAATTAAAGACCTACCTTGTTGAGTGTAATCAGCACTTTAGGAAGGCAAGCTAGGTGCAATGATGAGCTTGCTTCATTATAAACTTTGGTCACAAGGTCATACCAGGAAAGCAGTCACAGTGATGTGACTACATTGAATCAACTCTTCCTAGACGCCAGAATCCAACGCTCACAAATAGTGTGATTCCTAATTTATTTTACGTTAAATTTTTTTGTGCGTGAAATCTGACGTCTGGTTAATTTTCATTTTCTAGTTGTAGACATTCTCCTCTCCACTTTGATATCCTAAACAATAGGTCACCCATATTGCAGAGCACCATTCAGTAAATATGTGAAATCTACTCTTCATACCACATGGTCACTATAAAATGTTTATGTACTTATTGCAAGTTCGATGCTTAAAATTATAGCAAGAAAATTAGATGAATAGATAAGAATGCCACCTTCCCAATAAATGCTGATGAGCCATCAAGACGAGCAATACCAACTGCAACATTTGCAGGCGCACCCCCTGGAGCCTTTTCAAAAGCAGGTGCATCAGCCAATGACAACCCACTGATGGTGGGAACAAAATCAATCAACATTTCCCCAAAGCAAACCACAAGGGAGGTATCCTTTGCTTCAAGAAAGCCATCACTTGATAAGACTTTACCTAGTAATTATAAATAGAAAAGGAAAATTTATGAGAAAAAAATGAAGAGCCCAAAAAGAGCCAAGGGACTATAAATAGTTGTTAGAAGAAAAAGTGAATGAGAAACTAGACATTGCACATCATAATGCTACGAGAAACAAAGCCTTCCAAATTATCAACTTTGAAATAACCACGGATTAGACATCAATGAAATAGTATCAACCACATATACAAAATAAAAGAGGCTAACACAATTGAACAGTCAGTACACACAAGCCGCCTAGTAGGCTAGAACTTGATTGCAGCATGCATTAGTTCTTTTCATCCCTAACTGGCATATGCATTTGGCCTCCAAATGCTCAACTACAGCCAAAAAAACCGCTTAGTCAAGCAAAGAAGCTATCATAAAGAAGAATTTGTTCCCAGAAATAGTGACATCATATCCCTTCTCCATTTCCCTGCAAGAGTTTTTGACATACTAATGTAAGCTCAAGAAGAACAGAATGAATAAAAACTTGTCCAAGATAACCAAATAAAGTCAACCACAAAATAAATGTATGGTTGCCACAAACCCAAATATGATATCATAGAAGGG
The DNA here is from genome assembly GCA_025629825.1 of Erythroxylum guanchezii. Taxonomy (NCBI): domain Eukaryota; kingdom Viridiplantae; phylum Streptophyta; class Magnoliopsida; order Malpighiales; family Erythroxylaceae; genus Erythroxylum; species Erythroxylum guanchezii. The sequence goes on from JAOTAX010000002.1 coordinate 30,616,521, forward strand.
TGAAACATCATAAAGTCCTAAGGATCTGGTCATACCCTTTCACAAATTTTACAAGAAAAACAGATTTTAACATACTGTACCTCACATATTTGAAGGAAGACTACAGCCAACATGAGTTCATTTGGAAGAAAATTGTTCACTTGTGCTTTCTTTTTCGCCAAGAAAGATGCACAATGATTTGACACAATGGTACTGAAGGTAAACTGGAGTATACAATAACAATTAAAAGATTCTGAGTTTTGTAGTCAATAATTGTTAAGTATGTTAATTAAGAGATGGTATTATCTCAGAACGCGTAGATAGCCCGTTAAAGTAGTTAGTATTCTACACAACCGCATCGATTACTGTTGCTTCAACTCAATAGTAGGTTAATCCATGCACTCAATTGTTATCAATAAATAGAAGAACTAACAAAAGATCAAGTGAAGAAATTAAATATATACTCCATATATACGATTAAATGTTTTTAACTTAAAAATCGATAAAAGAAACGAGCAATATGGTATCGGTTAACAGAAGATCAAGTGAAGAAATTAACTAAAATAAAATGAACTGATTGGCCATGACAACAATCCCAAAAGGATTAGTCCAGTAACCAATACCATATTGCTCGTTTCTTTTATCGATTTTAAGTTAATTGTATATATGGGGTGAGGACACCGAAATAGAGTGAAATAGAACATGAAACCGTAAGCTCCCAAGCAGTGGGAGGAGCCCGGGGCTCTGACCGCGTGCCTGTTGAAGAATGAGCCGGCAACTCATAGGCAATGGTTTGGTTACTGTAGCGCCTGGTACTCAAACATTGGCTCGAGGCATTTTCTCTACCCCTTCTTACCCTGAAAAAGCAAGGACACCGTGTGTCCTTGAACCGATAACCATCTTTCGACCCCAAGTACTCTCTTTCGGATCCGGGAAACAGCTCTCAAAGATCTTTTTTCCTTTTGGAAGATACAGGAGCGAAACAATCAACCTATTAATATTGGAAGACCCAAAGGGTTCTTTTATATACTTTTATTTCGGTGTCCTCACCCCATATATACAATTAAATGTTTTTAACTTTTATTTCGGTGATGCATATGAATATGTACCTATAATTGTATAAAGCTACTTTTACTTTTCTTTTGTAAAGTAAGAAACTCATTGATAGACAAAAAGAGAAAAAAAAAGGGAGGAGCTATAAGCAATTTCAATGGCACGACACTTGCGGTTATACATTAGAGCAAAAGGATTGTATATATGTAGTGTATACAGCTACTTCACTTATTCAGTAAAAGCATTTTGTCATTAAGTTAGCCTAAAAACCAAGCTACAGGCGAAAGAATCTCTAGAACACAGCATTAAAGATCGATCAAGAGTTTGGAAAATGGCATCAAAAGAATTGGAATAAAAAGTCAAAGTGAATAAATTATCATTTAGGAAAAACGATTATACTAAGGAACAGAAAATACCTTTGACTTTGAATCTGGGAATGGAAACAAGAGAGCGGCAAGAAAAGGCAGAGGCTTTAACATGTCCACTCCTGAACCTCGCGGAATGATGGCAAGAAGAGAGAGGCAAACCAGCCCCCAAACCAAAACTAGTGAATTGTAGCGCCATATACAAGTATTGAGGTAATCCCCAACGGCAAGAAGTAAAGCAAACTAAAAGCTAGCAGTAGATGAGCAAATTTGCTCCAGAGAGTGACAGTATCGCGTTAGAACTGATGGGTCGGGCAATGAAGTTATACAAACATTGGACTTGTCGAAAATAAACAAACGAACGAACGAACAAAGGACTCTTGGAATTTTGGTCTGCTGCTTAGGTGAGAGAGAAGTGTCGTTGAGTAGTGCTTTTGAGGTGTAGGCAGTGAAGGGGATGAAAAGACAGCCAAGGAGTTTGAAGAATTTTATTATTGTTATCAATTTGGTATTTGTTGTTTCCCAGAGTATAGACTCCGTTTGCTTTGCCGGTGGCTGGTTCAACTGGAACCTCCCAACTCTAAAGCTTCATTAACAGACCTTGTTAATGTCTTTCCCCTCCTGGCTGGAGTAAACTTTCGCTGCAAACGCAAAGCTTCTCATTTGCTTTGTGGTCCCTCTACCTTTTCGTATTCGCGGTGAAACCACACTAGTGAGTCCTGTAATTATCATTATCTAGAATGTGTAAAAGTTTACTTATTTATATTTTTGTAAACTCTTATCTCAATATTTTATTAAAAATAATGAAAATTTCTATGTGCCCCCTCCCTTGAGACTGGCACTGTCTTTATAAAGAGAGAGTACAGGTGGGACTAGGAGCAAAGAAATGGCAACTTGTCTCAATCAGATTTTTCCAGGAGAAAAGATTGTCGTTTTCGCAAGTCCATCACTAGGCTTAACCTTAACTAGAAGGAGCACGGTTTGGAAAGTATCCTAGTTAGTGAAGAAGAGCCCTTCTTCTTTAAGTTCTCTTCGGAGGACTTAGGAGAATCCTACAACTAAAACCTTAGCACATCCAAGATAAACAATTGATGGTGCAGAAATGGAGGCTTAGACTTTCAATGGATAAAGTTAGTATGGAAACTATTGCTCTATGGGTAAACTTTCATAGAGTCTGGATTATTGGTTCTTAGAATTATATGGTACATTGTAAGCTCGATAGGAAAACCTTTCACCCTAGATTATAAAACACACACACACACACATAACAAATGTTAAAAGAAATGGCTTTGCTCGTGTATTGGAGATTGCTAAATACTACCTAGATTCCATCAAAATCAGAAAGCTAGATGAAGATGGTAATCTAGTAGACGATACCATAGTTATTACTTACACGTGGAAACTAAGGACATAGAAGTTAGCCAAGGTGTGAAACCTAGGAACAAAATAAGTGCAACATGTAACATCTCTATTCCTCTTATTCCTAAAAAACAAAAGAGAGATGCATAATTCCCTTCAATCCTACAATCAAGTTGATAGTAGCAAGAACATCAAAGGATATAATCCAAGTATAATAGAGCCAGGGGAAGAAACAACTCAAACATAAGCAAGAGTTCAAAACTTGGAAGCAACTCAGGACACACCTCTTATAGGAGATATGAATTCTTCAAGTAACGGTGAGAAAGCACCAAAAGTGAGGAATCAGAAGTGATCCCAATGCATATTTGACTAAGAATATTTTGCACTTATAAAGATCTATAAGTCTTATCACAATTGCACGACATAGTTGTAACTAACAGAGGCAAGTACGGTTCGATTATGTGAGGACTGTAAGTACTAGTAATGACCTTTTTTTCTATTATTTAACCGTTGAATCAGAATGTAGATCTTAATTAAAAATAAAAATAAATTAATATACTAAGATTTAAAACAATAATGAACATAGAACAAAGAAAATACTACAAAAGTCAACATTAAATAATAGTGCCTAAGTAATAAATCCCTCTAAGAATTCATAAATATTAACCCTTTATCATGCAATTAAATAATTAATTTTGGATTGTGAAAATTTCTATCTTATGTTAATATCTTTATCAAGACTATTAACAACTAACATATCAGTTTATTAACAGAAATCTTTCTAGTTAACCCTTAGGATTGCATTACAAATTTGTCAATTTCATTATTAAGTTTGACCCTAATTTAAATTATTTATATTGACCAATCTCTAGGTTTACATGTAATTCCTTCCAATTATAGTAGACCTATTCACACAAAAAGATTTCTCAATCTCAATCATGTGAAATCAAATCATGAACTAATATTTCGAATATATTAGAATAAGAATATAACACAAAATTGAATCATAATAAATCAATTAATAAAATTGCATTAAATAAAAGGTCAAATCATATTGTTATCACAACTTAGGGTTCATCACACCTAGATACTAATCAACTTAGTTTCTATCCATAGAAAAAGAAATCAATAACAAATATTTGGAAGAATAACTAGAAAATAAAGAAATCATAATTCTAAATTTCTCTTTTTCTTCTAATGGATCTTCCTACAATTTGGATTGTATATAGCTCTCTATCGGATCTTTTGATTTTCTTCGTGTTTTCCTCCTCCGTAGCTCGGGATTATCGCTTCTCTATGTTTCTTACAGCTTAAAATTTCTCTAAAACTCACCTCCTCTTGTTTTGTCTTCGTTCATTTCCTTTTATAATAAAAACTAAAAGTTTCTACGATATACACGATCAATATAAATGGGCATGTTGGTGACATTGTATCTCCAAAAAGACCTAAATTTGTAATTTTACACAAACACAAAGACTTATACGGGCAACATACATGTACACGGTTGTGTAACTCCATATAATCATAAACAATATTCTTTGAATCTCCATATATTTATAGAGACCTACACAATCACTGTACACGATCGTGCATCTTTAAGTTGCTTCAAATATTTGTTTCATGCCACTATTTCATCTAAATTATTCTCCTTATGGTCCATGAAGACAATTATCACTTATAAACATACTTCAAGTGAATCAAGCACTAAAAACTATAAAATAAAAAGGCAAACACGTTAAATATGAGTATATAAATATATTTAAATAATCATTTATCAAACATCTCCACACTTAATATTTTGCTTGTCCTTAAGCAAATCATAATATAAATCATAATCTTATAAACATTTATTCCTTATTAATCTTAACTTATCCATCCATAGTCGAAATCATCATTCATATCAATCAAATTAACATACAATTATATTCAAGTTATCTTATAATTAACTTCATAAGTCAATATCAATAGAAATCACATCAACAATGTTTTTGAAGTCAAAAGCACAAATCTTTACACTCTCACCAAGGTTTCACTCAGTGCACTCTAAGTATTTAGGGTGAAAAGTATAAAAACTCTCGAGTTGTTTGACCCATCACATAATTGCTTGCTGCATGTGGATAATACGTTGTGTACCCATAAGTTGCCCCATATGTCTCTCCAGCCAAGCTATCTTTAGCTGGTCCTAGTGTAGAGTCTATAGTCTAGTCGCTTCTGTGCTATCTTCCTCGTATGCTACTATTTGTGAATATATAAAAACCAATTAAGTTGGCCTCACACAACAACTTAAGCTATTGTGGTGAAACGGTCACTTAATATGATATCAGAGCCTTTGTAACCAAGTGGTCGTGAGTTCAAATCCTACCACCCACCCATTATTCAGCACAAGGTAGAGTGAGCATGTGCAAGTTTCAAGCCTAAAGGGCTTTCATTTGAAGAGGTGTGTTAGTGAATATATAAAACCAATTAAGTTGGCCTCACACAACAGCTTAAGATATTGTAATGAAACAGTCACTTAACAGCTACCACCCCCATATGGGATGGCAATGAATGTTGCTACAGTGGTTGCTCCGTTATGTGTGGCTCCTCTTGAAATTGTTGTCTCATTGAGGACCCTAATCAAGCTATATATGTCCCATGTAATTCTTGGCATTATTGTACCATATGCATGTGCTTCATTACATCAAGGTTCAACACCACTATAGTACCCACCAATTGCATCATTGGTAATCTATTGAAGACCCTAATCCTTCGTGCAAGTCTAGTCATATAAGGTCTAATGCAAATCATCCCGACCTTGTTCCCCTTATTCTGATGCCAAATAAATTGGGCTAATGCATGCATCAAGTGTATTGGCATCCTCTTGCTTATGCTTCAAAGTTAGAACACATCTAGGTCCCTGACAACGCTATGGCTATCACTCTGTCTACTCAATGTGTGGCTTAGAACTGCATGAATATATTTGAGTGCTAGGAGTCACAACAATGATGCCTTGTATATGTTTAGGACGTAGTCACCGTCATCGTTGATTGGAAGACGTCCCATACAGGAAGTCTATCTGCAAGGCTATGTAAGCTTGCATCCCCATGAACTATTGGTTATACAATCCCATTGTGATGGAGAACACTGAATAGCTCATTCAAATCATCTCTCCTAGTAATCGGAACTTAATAGTGTTCTGTTGGTACCAGTCATGTCATCATTTCTCTGTAAAGAATATGGAGAGCACCTCAGGCATTAGTTTCCAATGTGAGGGCTCTATGATTTTGAAGAATCAGGACCATGCTCCAACGTCGATAAGGTCTCTAACCTGCTAAAACAAACCAATTAGCCCTTATGCATCCTAATCAATGTTGTGACCAATCACAAAGTTCTTCTCTTTGAGCTGCTGATGTTGCTTCTCATGTGCCACCGCATTGAACAACAACATCAAATGTTGCTCTGATGGCTAGATTGAGCAAGCTCTCCTCGAGTCTCTAGAGGACCCTTCTCCTCCTTGCCTCTTCTTTGGTACTTCTTTTACGTGTCATGGTCCTATCATTGTGCCTAAAACTTTTAATAAATATGAGACAATTGTAGATAAGTTACAAAAATACCCTTGCCCTATACTTGTTTTTTGTGCTCAATATATTGTTAAACATGGAAAACAATTTAGAAATAGGAAAATTAAACATATAATAAAATTAAGAACAAATAATCTAACATAAATAAATAAAGAAATACATAATGAATTAAAATAAAATAAAATAAAATAATTAGAAAATAAACTAGCAACCAAGATAATCACAAAATTGAAATTAAAAATATTGTAATTAACAAATAAAACTAATGTAATTATTTAATTACAAAATTAACCCTAAATTGAAATTAAACCACCTATTATAATAATTACCAAAAATTAACACAATTAAACATTGTATTTATCTAAAAATCAAATTTGAAATGTAATTAAATAAGATTACAACTTCAATTAACTATAAAAACAACTAATTAACCCTAATCTCACACAAAAACATCATAATTTAACAATTAGTGAGAAAAATCACACAAACTGCAATTCCAAGTGAAGTTTCATCCAATTTGCATGCAATTCATCAAATTGAATCATTAAATCATATAAGTAAGGATGAAATTCAACTATTAAACTACAATTAATCACAAAATCATGAAAATTTTCACAAAATCTCTAAATCCTAACCCTAGCATTTTTAGGGTGAAAAATCCCTAAAAATTGCAAAATACCCAATTATTCATGCATAAGCAAGTGAAATTAACAAGAATGCTTACTTGGTTATCGCAAATTTGCAAGAAAAACACAAGAAATTGGTTGGGTGATTGAGATGGTGATGGTGGGAGAGTAGAGTGAAAAGAGTTAATGAGAAAAATGAAGAGATAAGGCAAATTTAAAGCTATCATGAACTTACATGGTTGGCTACATAACATAGATGCTTCAGAATCCAAGATAGGCGCGTAAGCCATCACAAGCTTACATGGTCTGTTACCAAGGCATGTGACTAACTATGTAAGTTTACATGGGCGTGTCTAGTGAGCATGTAGCTCTTTATAAATGTATGCAACATGAAAAATAATTGAACAAACATTAATTTTTTGCACTCAAAGTTGCGAAACATTAACATACATACCCTAACATAATAATGATGAACACTTGCTTCAGGATGCTTAATCTCCTTACCTAAAACACATTAAAACTTAATAAAATCTTATGATAAACATCAAAATAGAAACAAAATAACATAGAATTTAAAATAAGGCCTATCCTAATTCATGGATTGCTTCATATATAACTCATGTTTAACATTGCTAGCTCGACGTACCTTTCATGCTCAAGGCAGCTTATGCAAATTAGGTTTTTGTAATCTTGCCATAGGTTCCGTGACCTCCAAATAAGCTACTTATTGTTTTCAATTGTCTTATTTTTCCTTCAGTTTATTGCCTTTAACTTATACCAGTTCCGATGATCCTTTAAAGGTAGAGTCTTGAAAACTAACGTAAAATGAATCATTACTAGACTCACTAGACTCAGTTACATCAATTTGTTCAAAAGCATGATTCATGACATTAGACACTTTAAAAACAATCCTCCACCCTTAACTTTAGCTTGCCTTTGTTAACATCTATTATTGACTTAGCAGTTGCCAAAAAGGGTCGACTAAAGACTAAAGGTACTTCAACATCTTCCTCCATATTAAGAATCACAAAATCAACTGGGAAGACAAACTTATCAGCCTTAATATGAACATCTTCGATAAACCCTTAGGATATTTTACTGATTTGTCTACTAGCTGCACACTTATCCTAATACATTTAAGGTCACCTAACCTTAGTTTCTTAAATAATGTATAAGGCATCGTGTTAATTTTGGCCCTTAGTTTGGCTAAAGCCTTATCTAATTTTAAAGTACCAATTTCATAAGGGATATTAAAACTCCTTGGATTAGTGAGCTCCTTTGGTAGCTTACTTTTCAAAATTTTTGAGCTCCTTCTGCTTAGTGTTACATTTGAAATATGCTTAAACTTTCCCTTGTTTCACAATAGCTTCTTCAAAAATTTCAAGTGATGTGGCATTTACATAAAGGCTTTAACAAGAGGTAAGCTAACTTGGATTTCCTTAAACATTTTCAGGAACTGACCAAACTATGCATCCATTCGATCTTTCTTCACTTTAGGATAAAGGATGATAGGTGATATTCCTTGACTTTCTCTAAGTGACATTCATCTTCAGATTTTACTTAACTCTTAGTAGTCTCCTTCTTTTGGAAGCACTTTTTCATTCCTTATAGTGATCGCCATTACTCATTCTTTAGGATTTATTTCTCTATTAATATGCAAACTCCCATGTGGTCTTTCAAACACTAATTTGACGATTTAATTAACATAAATTTCTAAGTTACATATAAAATCCTCTGATTATTGATGCCTTACTTTAAAATCTTAAGCAATCTTCATCATCGTCTCTTCTAGAGTAGGCCTTTTAGCTTGAGATGCTTGTTGCTGAAATCCTGGTTGAGGGTTATTTCTTTATTGCCCTTAATTTTTCCAAAAGAAATTCTGGTGATTCCTGCATCTGAGATTGTAAGTGTTGTTAAATGGATTATTTTGTGGTCTAAGAGTGTTCCCCAAATAATCTACATGCTCAGGCTATATTGCTTGATAGTTTTGACTTAGATGATCTAGCCAGCACATGGCATAAATTGTCCTAGAAGAGTCATCATTATTCTGTCAATTTTTCTGCTTATAACTTCAATGTAGTTCACCAATTACGCCACTACGTCCACTTTATACATTCCTACTAGCTTATTAATTATGGCTTGAGAAGAGCACCACTGATAATTGTTCATTGCCATACCCTCAGTAAGGTCTTAGGATGCTTCTGGAGTCTTATTATTAAGAGTACCCCCATCTACTGCATTTATTGACTGCTTTGTGTTCTAATTTAGCCTATTATAAAAGGTTTGGATCTGCATCCAAAGTGATACACCATAATGTAGGCATTTTCTCAACATTTCCTTAAATCGCTCCCATGTATTATATAATGTTTCATAATCCACTTGGAACTAGGAGGAGATATCGTTCCTCAACTTTGCAGTCTTAGCTAGTGGGAAATACTGCAATAAAAATTTTTCTACAACTTGATCCCATATTGTAAGTGATGATCGTGACATCGAATTCAACCATTGCTTGGCCTTTTCCCTTAATGAAAGTAGGAATAACCACAATCTTATCGCATCATCTTTACCTCCATTTATTTTGAAGATATTATAAATCTTTAGAAAATTTGAGATGTGTGTGTTTGGTTCCTCATCTCATAGTCCATCAAATTGGAGAGACTGTTCCACCATCTGAATATACTCATCTTGATCTAACAAATATTGGCATTCACAGTTGGTCTAACAGTGCTAGACTTTGCTCCTATCAAGTTTAATATAGTATAATCAAAAATTGTCCTTGGTTTGTCTGCCATAGTGGCATTATCGCGTCATAACGCTACGCAAAATAAACTAGACCTATTACTATAACAGTGTTGAGTCTAGATCGATTCCACAGAGAGTTTTCGGTTAAGTTTTGAAATGAAAATAATCGGTGTTTAGGTTATAGGGGATTTGCTTGATTTGAAATAAGAAAATAAAAATGAAACTAAGCTAATGAAAACAAATTAAAGAAAACCTTGAAATGATGAAAGTGATGAATTTGTTAGGAATCCAGTTCTTTGGTTCAGTCTCAGCTTACACCTAATAAAACATATTTCATTGAATTGTTATTCTTATACCTCTCTTAGCAACTATTAATCGTAGATTAACAACAAGTTCTATTAATCCCAATTTTTCCTTGGGTCGTGTTTAATTAAGAGATACTCGTTAATTAAACCTAGCCATCAAATAACCTAAAACAAGCTCTCTAGATTTAATTAGACAGTCACATTATGAATTAGAAAAACAGATTAATCAAGAAAACAACCACATAAACTCAGGTCATTTAACCTAAGTTATGATATGCCTAATGATTACGATAGTCGCGACAAATGAATATCAAATATAACAATTAGAGATCTCTAAGCATATCTAGTATAGCCTTCCTCTTAAAGGTTATTTTGTGTTTGTCCAAGTTTAAAGGCCTACCTTTTAAGCTAGCCAAGTAGCTTAACCCATATGTGGATTAGTACTCCAAAGAAGAGTTGTGGAATTAACTTTTTTTCCTTAATTTGAAACTCATCCCGCCGTGATTTTAGCAAAAATTTCTGTTTTTTTTTAAAATCTCTCTCTCTCCACATTAAGTTGATAATTTAACATAATTATTATAATTATGTTATATTATTAATTTAAGTCAAATTTAATTAATTTGAGTTGGACTTAAGAACTAAGTTGGATTACCAAGTCAAGGGCATTTGATTAGCCTATAGATAATATTCATGCCGGGTATATTTCATTATTAATTTTTGGCCAATGTTTAAAAGATAGATTTTCTAGAAAATTAAAAATAAAAGCCTTTTTATTGAGAATTTTAAAGACTAAGTAGGACTATATCATTTACCGATTAAATATAATTCCCATTAATTTGTAATGTCAAAATTGCATGTATTGAAACTTTTACCTAATTATAGAGATTTACTCATCTTTTCAATTTGAACGAGAACAAAATTTTAATTTTGATACTTTATACTGTTTTCTCTCGCATTATTATTCTAGCTGTAAAATCCCGGTTAAATTGAACAAGATTAGATCCTTCAGCCACCAAACTCACTCTCATCTTTCCCTCCTCCAGTCCAATATGCCTTTACGAATTCAATACAATGGAGTGTAAATAGCCCAGAAAAAGGCTTTTTGATTTAGGCTGACTCTGTTATTAGTCCAAGCAACTATGTACCATTTCAGAAAGATGCAACTAAATTGCATAATAGAACTTGGATCTCTATCTTTCTTCCCCATTAAAAAGCGATTACTGTTAACAAAGAACACCTAATCATTCCAAAGTATCCTTTACATTTAATTCCATGACCAGTTTAACCAAATCTAAGTACATTTTCTGTCAAGCTTCTACAATTTACAGTAGTTACGTAAAAGATAGAACAATAAGCTGGTAGCGTTGGCAGAGATATAACGACAGAAAGCTCAGGCTACTAAGGTCGAGTACTTTATTATACAACAAGAACTGCAAGGATATAAACTATTCAACAATTAGCAAGTTATTTTTTGTCAGCCCATCGCCAATGGTAGGATATTCTGGTGAGAGTAGCCATTCTCCATCAACCAGGAACTTAATTTCATACCTTGCAAAGAAAAGCATCTGATGTTAAGCATCATATGATGGAGAAGACAGAAGATCAAGCATCTGGACACATACCTTCCAGGTCTAAGCATTAACGTTGTAGTAAACCTGGTGAAAGAACCATCATATTCCGGTGACAACTCCTCGCCTTGACTCCAACCATCAAAGCTTCCCATTACTTGTACACTCTGAGAATATATGAATTTTCTGTCAAATACTCTAAAGGACCAAAACTACCATCAGGCTACATGTGACAGTTATTATCTATCTTCCACATCGATGAATTTGATAATATAGGTGGTTCCCGTTGAATTATTTCAGTTCCTCTTTCTTTAATTCCCTCTCCCCTCAGTAGATAGTCCAAGGCCAGTTCAACTTACCTAAGTGATGCTTTAACAGCAAAGGCTTGCTTAAACACTTTTAGATGATCAAGGTCCAATAAAGAGAACTCATAATGGAAAATATGTACAAATTGATGCATAGACACAAAAACAATAGATTATGATGAATTGGAAATCAAGGTGCAGTGATACTGCACCAAACAAGACAAAAAGACTATTAAACTTATAAGACAAGACTGAAGGTATAGCATAAATAGATATACAGATTAAAATGCCATGAAGGGCATAAAAAACAGTTCCTTTTTCTACCATCAAGTTTGTTCACCAGTCCTAGTTTGATCATCGCTTTTCATGACCATTCCAGTATTAGAAGCACTTTTAGGTTTGATTACTATATTTATGAATTAATAATTGATTATATGATTTCTTTATGATCTTGTTAATCTAAATTTATGTCATGCTCTCTCCTGTTTTTTTTTTTTTTTGGGAATAGGGCTAAATTAGCCCTCCATCTCATTTAAAGATTAAATGATTACCCAAATCGTGAGATATTGATTACAGAAAGCAAGAGACTATTTTCCAAGTGCAAGGAAACTGATAAATTACTAAAGGAAGGCTTAAACGGAAAACTGGAAGCTGAAGAATTATTTGCAATGCATGAGTGAGTCTCTACATGTGCATGATGAGACTAAATCAATTTATTCTTGCATTGAATAGAGTTCTAAGTATCATTAACAATGAAAAATCAATCAAACTGATCATTAATTATTCGTAAAATAAAATACAAAAAGAATTAATTATCTTATTTATTAGTCTTAGTACATAGTAAATGAAAATTTAATGATAATTTTTTTAAGCATGTAAAACTAATAAATATATAATTAATTATTAATAAGTATAATAAATTAATATTTGTTGATTACTAATAAAGAAATACATATGATTGGATATTATTTTCATTTTTAATATAAATATAATTAATTTATTGGACATATATCATTTTTGTGATCCCCACCTGTCCACTTGTGATTTGTGGACTAAATTTGTCACAGGTTTCTTCAGTCAAATCTTTAGGTTTTGAAAGTATGATGCACCTAAGCAATATAGACAAAAGATATTTATGGCAACTAGAGCATGATATGACCCTATTTAATCGAAAATAGTTTCTCAACGGAAAATGAAAAAAAAGGTGAAATAGTTTAAATCTATGTGGACAATATCATATCCATGCTACTAATGAGTTCTTATGCAAACCAACAAGTACTCTGACAGACCCAAATATTAGACTTGAAAAGGCAGAGAAGGATGTTACAGTAGACGAGGAAAATTATCAACGCCTTGTAGGGAGGCTCATTTATCTATCTTACACAACCAAATATAGAATATGCAGTGAATATCATAAGGCAATGCATGCATAGCCTAAAAGAAGCAATTGACCGAGTATTGCAACATCTAAAAGAGACACAAAAAACAAGTATTTTTTTAAGAGAAATGAAGTTCTAGTATTTGAGACATATATAGATGCTGATTATGCAAAATCAATTGTTGACAAGAGATCAAGATATTGTACCTTGGAGAGTACTAGACCTTCATTTTTCACAGTTCCTTGATTAAGCTATAGTAATGCCTTAGATCGTTTCATAGTGAATTTCTTTGGAAAGCAAAATTAGAGGCATAGATAAAAGAGATCCAAATTGTACCTGATCCCAAAATTTCAACTTGTAGATTTATACACTGATCTAAGATGACTTGAGTTAGAGGATGAAAATTCTCTCAGGATCATATCCAATAACAGTTCTCCATAGAAGTGAGCTTCATGATTTGTGATAATCTTCCAATTCTTATCAAGAAAGCAAAGTAGCTTGCATTTTTCAGCTTTTTGGTTTCCAAAAGGCCAAAGATTAATGGCTTTATTGATTTCACGTAGTCATACTAATGTAAAAGAACTTAAAGTCTATAAAAGAAATAAAAGAGGAAAGATTAGTTAACCACAAGCTTTAATTTGGTGGGGATGAGGATTGGGAATTGAGTTGACATAAAAAATAAAGTCTGAAATTTAGCTTGTTTTAGAATTCCTTATTAAATAGGAACCTTTTCCTACTAGAATAAGAGTTCTAAAAACTTTTTTATAAATGTGTGTGTATTAAGCCCTTCAATAACAAGCAATCTGAATTTTTTCTATAAACTTGAGTTTTCAACTAGAAGTTGTGATACTTTTTTCTAAAGAGTGATTCTTGGACCCTATGAGTGGTTCCTAGTTCTTTACTTTCCATTGTTTGTGTTCCTTACTAAATTCCAGCAAATCTAACCTAAATTCCGGCCATCTTAACCTTAAATTCCAGCCATATTAAACCCTGAAATTCTAACCTTAAATTTTTAGCAATCAAAACCTAAAACCCCAGCTATATTCCTAACCAAAATTCAGTCTTAAAACTTGATATTCCAGGTGCATAATATCATTCATATTTCCTAATTTTGTAATTTTTAGCTACTAGTTAATAATTCTTCTATTTGTCCTACATCAATTTGGTATCAAAGCTTTAGTTTACAATTGCGACATGTAATAGAAGGGCTTATAGAAGAATATTCAACGACCTAGAGCAAAATGAAATACTTCTAAATATTGTAAAAAAAATTGGGCTTGATGATCATCGTTAGAAGGGCTTATAGAAGAATATTCAACGACCTAGAGCAAAATGAAATACTTCTAAATATTGTAAAAAAAACTGGGCTTGATGATCATCGTTCACAAGGTGCTCCAAAATCCAACTTACATGTAACAAGTTCCATAAGAAAACATGTTCAACAAATTTTGGAGATGATAGACCACCTTGACATACATCCCCTAAAAGTCAAAACTCCCACAAGAAAAAACTATACCAACCAACAACCTATAGTTGATGGACAATGTGGTAATAAGCAAGAAGAAGGGACTGTATGGAAAAATCTTTGCTGAAAAATCATGTATTGATTTTAATTCCTTCAATTTAGTGGATTAATTTGAATCTTCTAGCCTACATGTAGAAGGTGCTCAAATACTTGATGATATGGAGAGTTTGGCAATGGAAGATGATCATGACATGAAGCGTTTGACAATATGAGATGATCAAAGTGTTGGCAAACCCTAAAGTTGAAACAATTGAAAACAAGTTCAAACACTTAAACAGTACGCCGAAGAAACAGCTCAACAAGTTAAAATAATAGGACAACAAGCTAAAATAACATAACATGGAGCCGAAAAGTTTAACCAACAACTAAATGGGATTTCAGAGCTTGTTGGTTCAAAACTTGATGATAATATTAGTGTTGTTAATGAAGATTGTGTTGCAGTGGTTGATGAAAGAGAAGTAGACTTGAATGAAGATGTGTAGTTAGTACAACAAAGGAGTAAAGAAGAAGCTGTTAGTGCACTTGCAAAGTCAAAATTTAGCAATGATGGCAAGTTAGTGCACCTAACTACAAGAAGCAGCAATATGTATGTTCTTGATGCCTACGTAGCCATGTGATTTTATTATGAAACCATTTACAAATATGTTGTTCAACACTTTTAATGTTATCCACACTGCTAAATTAGTCTTCAAAGAGGTTCTACGTCTCCATGGATTACCTTTAAGCATCATATTTGAACATAAAGTGAAGTTTATGAGTTATATTTTGGAAAACCCTATATAAAACATTGAACACTAAGCTTCAATTTTCAAGTTATTTCCATCCTTAAACTGATAGACAAACAGAGATGGTGAATAGAAGTTTAGGGGATTTTTTAAGATATTTGGTTGGAGAGAATGTAAAACAATAGGACCTAATTTTCCCTGAGGCAGAAATTGCGTATAATAGTTCTATAAATTGGTCTGATGGTAAGAGTCCTTTTGAAATAGTCTCAGGAATTCAACCAAAGAAGCCTGTGGTTCTGGTTTCTTTACGACAAACAACACTAGTATTGCAGCTGAAGGTTTTGCACAACACATAAGGGACATTTTTGATGAGATATAACGAATGATAATAACCAACAATTTATCTTACAAAGAACATGCTGATCAGCATTAGTGGAAGTCAATGAAGAGGATATGGTGATGGTTAGGATTCGTCCAAAGCGTTTTCAAAAAAGAAAATATAAGAAATTTCATTCACATAGTGCTAAATCTTATAAGATCTTCAGGTTAATGCTTATGTTTTTGGAATTAACAAATGACATGTGAATTAGTCATATCTTTAATATTGCAAACTTAACTATTTCTCATGGATAATGATACACAATATCTTATTGTAGCTGTAAGAATTCCAACCATTCCCCATCTTAAAGAGGAGATAGAGGATATTCTCAATGAACAAATTGTAGCCACAATAGATAGAAGATATAGACAATTTCTTTGTCAAGTGGAAAGAAAGACTGATTTCTGATAGTACTTGAATTTTAGAATCAAAATTTCAGAACTTGGATCCAAACTTATATGATCAATATTTATCACATTTTACGTCAAGGACGACTTCAGACAAGTCAGGAAGAATTGATAAAAAGAACTTAAAGTCTATAAAAGAAATAAAAGAGGAAAGATTAGTCAGCCACAAGCTTTAATTTAGTAGGATAAGGATTGAGAATTGAGTTGATATCAGAGATAAAGGCTGAAATTTAGATTCTTTTAGGATTCTTTATTAGATAGGAAGTAGTGGTACAATATGTTATTCTATTTTAGATATGTTATCCTAGTTGTTTAGGATTTATAAAATTTTTATTAGAATAAGATTTAAATTTGTTAGGAATCCTTTCTTAGTAGAATAAGAGTTCTAAAAAAGTCTCCATAAATATGTGTGTATCCATCCCTTCAATAACAAGCAATCTGAAATTTTTTCAACAAACTTAATTTTTCAAGTAAAAATGATTCTTAGATAGTAAGAGTGATTCTTGATTTCTACTATCTATTATTTGTGTTCCTTACAAAATTCCAGCAAACTTAACCTAAATTTCAGCCAATCTTAATCCTAAATTTCAGCCATATTAAACCCTGAAATTCTAACCCTAAAATTTCAGCAACCAAACCCTAAAACCCCAGCCATAAAAAATCTAAAATTTTAGCATAGCCAAAATCCAGCGCTCAAAATTGATATTCTAATAGCCTAATATCAGTCAAATTTCCTAATTTTGTGATTTTTAGCTACTAGTTAAGACTTCCTCTATTTGTCCTACATCACATATACTACTTGTTGCTTTTTAGGACCATTAAGGCCCCTAGTGTTCCAAGCTACGATTGGCATTGGGGGAGCATAAAGGTTGAACTAGAAGGCTTGGCCTTGATCTTGTGACTAAAACTCCTTTCTCAACAATTTTTAAACCCATCCTTGGCATTACCACTATCGTAGGAGATCAATCCTTCCTCAGAAGAGACAATTCGAGCATCTGAACTATTATCTTTTTAAATAGTGTCCGAAGGGACCATCTCATTTTGTACCAAGGAGCAAGAGCATCAGATCCAAGCCCTTTACTTGTGGAAATTTCCATTTCTAAGTTAGAAGTCTGAGTAAATTGATTTCCCTTGCTGTCCACCTTGAGAATGTTTTCTACTTTTAGAGTACCTCATTGGGCAAGCTAGGAGAAGCAAAAGGAACAGCATCATCTTTATCCACTTGAGACTCTTGTTTTTTAGATAAATGCTCCGCCTAATTATCAATTCCTATGAACTCATTGAAATTGCCTTTTTGAAACTATTTTCTTGTAGCTTTCTAGATCATCCCTTGTTGCTTTAGGGAAGGTCTCCATTGATAGGATACCTTGATAGAATCCTCAATCAAGGTATCATTCTCACTCAAACCTAGGAGAGGAATAGAATCAGGGAGCTCTTGTTTCATTTCAACTAAAACACAAAGTTTGACAAACCAATAATACTTCTAGATGCAGTAGCCTCATCCATACAGATGGCCTCCCAATGAAGCTTGCCAACATGCTCAATCTCTTGGTGGACAAGTATTAGAGGGGAACCTGGTAGAAATTTATCCAAATTAGTATATGATTATGTATGATATTATTGAGATTGACATCAGGTTTCCCGAGTTAAATGAAGAGAGTTAAACTATTAAAATGCCACAATCCAACCTCTAACACCTCTTAAGCACCTGCAATTAAAGAGAACTTGAAGAGAAACAAGCTATCTTCATTTAGGAGAACATCATCCAAACATCGACTTTTTCCAATGTTTTAAAGCCCAAGTCTTGATTAGAAGAAATGCAGGCCACTTCCCTATGAAGAAGCCAACAATAGTAGACGACCAATTTTTAGCTCCCTACTTAAGTCTCTCAAAAGGAGGTGCCACAATGAAAGAACTACTAGCAAAAGATGGAGAATAACAATGGAGAGCAATTTTAGAAGAGTCACTAACCACTTGCTTCCAATTAAGATGAGGGTTAAGGCTAGAAAGAGGGCGAACAAAAGAGCACAAAAGAATCTAAGGAACAATAAGGTCAGAAGAGGAATTAGGAGTTCACAGAAGAACTAGGAGGCACAAGCCAAGCTCAACAGATGCACTAGCTAAGCTTGGTCACTAAGAGTAGGAGAAAGCTTGGATGAGATTGGTCACTAGAAGTAGAAGAAAGCTCGAATGAGGTTGCTTAGTAAGAGTAGAAGTAGGAGAAAGCTCTCACTCTCCTATTAAAGGTAACCACAAATTACAAGCAAGAGCTGGTAAGTCTGTGGAACTGGGCAAATATTAAAGGTTGATTAAAGATTGATTTATCTCACACACCAGATCAAACATAGCATATGTTGCAAGTCTGTCAAGTCAATACATGCATGATCCTTATGATTCTCACTTAGAAGCAATTTTTTTTGCATTTTAAGATATTCAAAAATCAATTATGGGTAAAGGACTTCTCCTATTTAAGAATGAACTTCTAAATAGAGGAGCTTTTACAAATGCAAAGGAGATCAACATCAATTATTGGACACTCGTAGGTGGAGATTTGGTCACTTGGAGAAGTAATAAATAGACTATGGTTGCAAGATCTAGTGCAACGTAAAATATATAGCACCACAAGTTTTCATGAATTGTTATGGTTGAAAAAGTTTATGGAAGAATAGTAATTGTTAAAGGATATCATCCATCCTTGTTCTATGATAACAAGGTTGCATTTAGTATATCTCATAATTTCATTCCACATGATTAAAAAGCACATGTGGAGATTGATCAACATTTCATCAAAGAGAAGATAACTAATTTGCTTTTAAATGTTTCACGTATATATTCAAAAAAATAACTTGCTAATGTGTTTGCGAAAAGAGAGCAACAAATTATTTCATAATTTGGTTTGCAAGTTTGATATGTGTGATATCTATACACCAACTTTAAGAAATTTATGGATCAAACCAATATCTAGGAGTACTTATAGGATTTTATTTATTGTATTTTTGTACCAATTCTTGATTATATAATTTCCCTTTTTAGAGCAAGATATACATGTATAAATGTTCTTGTAAACAGTTGTATGTGTAAGAGAATAAAATGCATTTTCGCTCTAGTATTTCTCTATAGCCATCAAGTTAACCCAATCATATAGAAAACTCAGTCACTTAAATAAAAAGTAAGAAAGTCAAGGCTTCACTATTGTTTGTTAGTGATATGAAAACTAAAGAAGTACCATTTTAAAACAGATCACTTATGGATACAAATTTTTCAATAAGCAAATACATGGCAAGAGGCATGTGTAGGACTATTTTGCATACTTACCTCAGCCATGCCATACCAAAATAAAGAGATCTCTTTGGACTGTGCAACATCCACATCCTTTATTTGTTCTTTCATCTTCCCATGAATAGCTTGCAACAACAATTAAGACCAAGAATAAAAAAATTACATAATGCAATAGCCGTGAGACAAATACAAATCTACTTAAAGCAATAAGAAAATGAACTTTGACCATAGGATTGTATGTATTCCTATATTCACTCCCAAAATAATTTATATCCAACTAAAAACCATATAAATAAGGAAAGAAATTTAGCTTTTCTACTTAAAAAAAATTCCTCAATGCATTATCTTTAGGGAAAACAAATTTGTCCTCCTTGAAGTTCAAAAAATAAAACATATTTACCTTTTAATCGTGAATGAAGATGATATTGAATGTACTTTCCATTTATCTTCCTTGATTCTTCTGGAATGCTAGATTGGGCAACTTCTTCTGACATCGTCACTAAAGCCTAATCACACGACATTACAAGACTAATAAGGAAATTGAAATGTTATGATGTTTCAAAGAAAAAAAGATGCAATTCTCTCAAGAACCACAAGAAATATATACAAGAGGCTTGGAAGAGAAGCTCCAATGTGTACTAAGAGAGTATAAATTGCCTGACAATGTTGAGATGCAATAAACTTCAAAATGATATGTTAATATTTCAAATGAAGAGATTAGTCACATGAAATAGGACTATTGCTATTATAGGAATATCATTACAAAAAGAATTCAATACTTCTAAATTAAAAAAAGGATGATCACATGCAAGACATGTAAAGTCAACAAAATTCTATAAGGCTCAAATGTCAACTGGAGATAAACCCAATGATAAATTTATTGGAAATAAGGAATTCAACCTGAAGTTCAAGTTCCATCATAGCAAGTTCTCTTTTGAAGTCCATCAAGGTATCGTCCTTGACAAGTAGCTGTAAATTTAAATAATAATACAAAGTGAGTCTAATGTGTATATCCAGATAAAACATTCATGATAAACCCAACATAATATAGAATTTATATAGCTTTCAAATTTTAAGTTTGGGTTAACTCCAAAGTAAGAACACAATTCCCATAACTATATATTAAATTACCAAAAGGGAGTCATGTTCAAATAGTTATAGTTAGCTAAATATTTTCAAGAACTTGTTTTGGTAATAAAAAATAAATGATTTTAAATGTATCACTAATACTATGCTTAACAGATGAATTTACAAGTGCAAAATATAGACATATTTTGGATACACGCTAACATGAACCATAAATGCGGGAAATTGGGATTAGGAATACAAAGTATAAACCCATGTCACTTGCATTGAACATAATGTCTGGGAATCTTTTTTTAATACCATAATATATTGAAGCAGATTATTAGATCATGATAAGACACCAATATCAATCATTATCAAACGATATTAGTGTTTCCATTATTAGGTATTGATAATCAAGGTGACTAAGGCACATTTATTGTTCTTTTATTTTTAGAGATGACCACTAAACATTCACTGAGTATTGTCTTCATTATTATTTAAGGATCTCCTTCTATTTAAAAAATAAATCTTTCATTACATGGTACTAAGGATATCATTTAAGAGATACTTATAATTATATCTACAAGAATTGAAAGCTTTATCAAGAAATAATTTTGATTGCATCTTTATTTGTTAAAAAAAATATCTTGAGAAAAGTAAACTATGAGTTATTTTCACTAGAATGTGCTAAGTATCAAATACTGGTGAAAATACCTCCAGTATATAATTATATACGTATATATAGATTGTTATCATATAACAACCACATCATATATGATTAGATTGTAAAACAATTCATTTGATGCAAATTCAAAAGGTTTAGAATTAACTTTAAGGAACAATAAAACTATTAGGGATCAGCAATTGTATGTACAAGGAATTGATACTTCAAACATCCGCATCTTATTTACATGAAATTCCTATCTCATACTATGAATTCATTTTCTTTTCTTAAGAACCCTAAATTCAAAATATATGAACCTGTCGTTTGAGGAATCGATTTTGTTGATTGGCTTCACTTAGTTTTGTAACGAGCCTGCTCCTTTCAGAATCGGCCAGCAGCGACTTTAACTGTTAACAAAGTAATACATTTTTAGTATTAATAATGCATGTTTTGTGTGCATAATTGGTCTTCTACATCAAGTCAAATTAAGCAAGTTTAGAATGCTAGAAACAATTTGGAGATTTCACTAATTTACAGTGAGTAGTATTGGGCATCCAGTGAATACAATGAAAAGTTCAGGATATTACATGGAAGTGAACAACATGTCATGGTGCTTATGGTTAGAGTTTTTTAAAAAACAGTACATTAACTAATTACACCAACTTTCTGTTTATTGGTTATTTGGGTGAAGCAGGCTATAGGCACATTTCCTCATCTCATTATATTTTCTCATACTCTTTTAATGTAGATCTTATTCATCAAGAAGCTATCACTGGAAATGACACGAAAGGGTAAATAATATATAATATTTTTGAATGCTATTCCATAGCATTTGATTAAGTGAAGGGTTTGAATGTTGTCTATTAAGATAGAAATGGGAAATTCAGAATCCTTTTATTATCATCTTATAGGTAAGGTCAAGTTTTCTTCTCACGAGCGATTAAATATTTACAACTCTCAGAAAAGTTAAAGCCAATTCTTGCTTCATATCAATTTACAACTAACAGGAACCAAAATAAATGCTGTATTAAATATTTAACAGTAGTAGAGAAGAAATTCACCTCATCACTGTTCAATTTTTGTGCGAGTAGGTCTTCTGGAGAATCCTTCAATGCATGCTCATTGCCACCTGTAGACTCTTCTGACTGCAATGAGGAAGATTCCTCCATACTAGATGGAATGCTGTATGATCTCCAGTATACATCACTCATACAACCAATTGCAGTATAACCAAGATGAGAATGACCCATCCTTGGATACCTCATCCTTGTTTTACAGGAAATAACATTACAAGGAGATTTGTGGATATTCTCATAATCTAACCTTTCCAATTTCCATGGAAAGCATCGTACTTGTCGGCCAAGAGAACATCTGCTAGGATCATATTATAGCAACCGTTGTAAGGCAGCAAAATGTATAAAAGTCATAAGCAGATGAAAATTGAAACTGTTGCTCGTCCCTGTTGGGCGCTAAGAAATTGCCACCACTAAAACAGAAAACATTTTTGTGCATTACCTGTTCCAAGAACAACATAACTGATTAAAATCTAGCTAATAGATTCGAGGCAGGAAAAGGAAAGCATCAGATGGAAAGAAACCCTCTTAAAACATCACTGCTTGGATATCTGGGCATAAGATTCACAAAGTAAAAGAAATCAAATTGTTCAGGATACGAACCTGAAAATTACATACCCATCAGTTGTTAGGTCCATGATGTAAGTTGAAACCGCCTGATGCAAATAGGTGAAAGAGGAAAAATGTCAGGAACCTCAAATTTCTAAGGAAAACGAAACGTTGGAAATTATACAGGAACCGCCGGAATCGAATGGATACAATTCTGTGGGCGGAAGAACTAGTTAATCTCTAGAACGGAATATGTATGGTCAAAAGTCACAGAACCTTAGAAACTTGAAACACCACCGTCCTAATTCAACCCTTCTAACAAAGTGTCCGTTGTTAACACAAGATTGAAAAAAAAATGTCCCGCGTGGAAGGGAAACAAAAGCAAATGTCAGATAGTGAAAAAAAGCAGAACTGACCTGACGGAAGAGAAGTGTGAGAGGGGCCCACTAACATTGGACAGTTATCAGTACACTCAGTTTGGATGTTGGTTGTCCGCGTGGCAGCTCCTAAGGGTTAGTAACATGTTTCCCGCAAGATGTGATTGGAAAGGCATGTTCGAGTGGCATCTATGTATTGGTTAGGGCCAACGGGCCAAGCCGAGATTTGCTTCCCTGCCCATGATATGCTCGTGTAGTGACCAAAGTTGTGAATACGACTTGTACTGATTGAATTTTAGGACGGTATTGTATTGGTATCGGTTAATTTTAGGTACCATTTTAGGTAATTTTTAAATTTATAAAATAGTTCATAAAATTTTTAAAATTTGCAAAATAGTTTATTGGTATATTGTACAGTTGTATTGTATACTTTATTAGCTTACTATTTACATCAACCATATTTTCAAAAATTATAATAATAAATAATAATTACAATTAATATGAAATAAAAATAATTTTTAAATTTTTCATATATAAATAATAATCAAAATTAATATAAAAAAGACAATCATTATCATACAAATATAAAATTAAGAATAATACAAAGTTTTTAAAATATTACAATAATACAATTTCATCATTTTAATAAATAATAATTACATTAAAATATCAAATAAAAAGAACAATAAATATCCTTAAATAATTTACAAAAAGAGTTCATGACGAAGAAACAATCAAGTAGAAGTTAAACCTGAAACAAAAACATTTACAGTTATATTACATATATATAATTTAACATAATCATCAAATATAAGTAAAATTAAAAGAAGATGAAAAACAAAAACCTAGAATGAAATTCAATTGTCAACGAGAGGATACTTGTTATAACTGCAATGGCCCTAGTTATTATTTGGTACAAAATCATCATCATTGAGAGGAGCCTCATTATCATTATCATTCAAACTTAGTGCACCAAATGACATGTTAATGCTTTCCTATCCAATATTATCTTTCAAGTCATTGACATCTACCAAATTCGGTTCTTTAAAAACTCAATCCGCCAAAATATCAATATTATCAATGAAAATTGGATCAGTGGAACTACTTGTGCTATTAAGACTCCTAGTAAATAATTAAATTTAATTATTAGAAAAATATAATATAATTATATCGAAATTAATAATGATAATAATGAAAATAACATACATTTCTCAAAGTTTTAAATTGTAACGAACAAAAACCAAGTCATTCAATCTCTTATGCTCCAATCTATTCCTTTTCTTTGAATGGATAAATTCAAATGTGCTCTAATATCGTTCATAGCCTGTTATACTCACATATTGACTTAAAATCCGAATTGCAAACCTTTTCAATTCTGGAACACCATTTTTAAATTGATCTCAACAAGAAATTGTAAGTCATAAGATAACAAAAGTAGTGTTATAAATAAAATAAAGTGATAATTAATTTTCAACAAATAAGAAAACGAAAATAACTAATACCTAAAGAAAGTTTTCCTCTTTGTCGAATAGCAATCAGCATTCCAAAATCCCTATAGGACAACTTGTAAAGCTCCATCTGTGAGCTTAAAAGATCTTGCATCACGTCAATGCTAATAATTGTTGTAATAGTGAAAGGCATTTCTCTATTAACTTCAACTTGCTTAGTAAGATCCAGTTTAAAATAAACATCAGGATTCAAAAATGCCCCAGCTATAAACAATGGAGAAGAAATTTGTCTTTCTCTTATCTCATTAATGATTGATAGATATGATGTGTATAAAGAAAGCCTATGTTTCATATTGGCCTTGATTGCTTCTGTCGCTCTCTCCATGGCATCAAAAATATAACCCATTGTTGGCTTTTTTTCACTATCAGCCAAGCGAAGCACCCTCACCCAAAGCTCACAAACTCAGATAACAAATTGACATTGAGACCAAAATTCTCTATCATCCAGTATAATATTACAAACCTCCACTCCAGCATTAAACCTAGCATGCTGAGATGCAATCCACTTATCACTTGTAAACATTTATCTTAACTCTTTCTTCATTGAAACAAAAGACTGAAGTGATAAGAAATTTGTGGCAAATCTTGTCACAGTAGGACGACACAAATTCCTATCATTGGTAGATTCTTTTCTCATCAAATTCAATACCCATGTACGATTATAAATGAATTTTGTCATCTTTTTTAGCTTTATGCATAGTCTCATCAATAACAGGAAAATACCTAGGATCCCCTATACTCTCCAATATTAGGTCAATGCAATGTGCAACACAAGGACTCCAAAAAATGAATTATATGTATTTTGCAACCTTTTTCCTGCCACTTTATAAGCGAAATCATTGTTAGTAATAAACTGAATAATATTTTTTGGCCTTACTTTATTAACAACTTCATCAAATATCGCAAACAAAGTCTTAGTATTTCTAATAAGGCCAGATGCATCAATAGATTTCAAAAACATAGAGTCATTTGTATAATAAACCAAAAATTTTATAATAGGCTCTTGTCTCCTATTTGTCCAATCACCACACATGATTAACCCTCCATAAGTACCCCAATTCACTCTTCTTTCAGCCAAATAACTTCTAATTTCATAAACAACACAACTCAAAAGTTTACCTCTTAAATTATCAATCGAAGGACCTTTGTTTTGTTGGATCCCGATTTGTTTAATTTTTTTTTACTTATTAATTGTTTAATGATTTATGTATGCTTGTTTGTTTGTTTAATTTTTTTTTTGGGTTATTAAATTAAGTAGGCTTGAATAAAGATTGAAATTAGTTGGAAAGATGGGTAGTTAGTTAGTCTGAATGTGGAGTTAATGGATTGAAGGTGTAGAGACATAAAAAGACAAAAGAAGGGCAAATTGGGAAAGGCCTTGTAAGTGGGGGGGGGAGCATAATTGGAAGAAATAGGTTAAATTGTGTCTTAAAATTTAAAAGAAGGAAGGAAGTTGTTGTTGGCAGGCAAAGGGAGAAAAAGTGAGGGAGAGAAGAGAAGGAGAAGAAAAAAAATTGAAAAACTAGGGAAGAAGGAGGAAAGATTGTGGAAAGAAGAGAAGAATCAAGCTTCTAAAGATAAGTTCTTCATCTTTTCTTCTTGTTAGTGAAGAAATGAGTTGGGTGTGAATGAAGAAGTTTAGAGAGAGAAAGGGGTTTTGTGTTGGGTGTTGGATTGGAGGAAGAAGATAGGTTTCTAAGTTAGGTTTTGGGTTTTCTAACATATATGGATTATGGGTAGGTTAAATTTGAGCTTGATTAGGGTTAATCTTATTTTGTCATGATTATGGAAATTTGGAGAATTTCCATTTGAATTGGAATTAAATGGAAATTTTGGTTGTGTTAGGAAATCAAGAACCTACCCAAGAGCAAGAGGAA
>JAOTAX010000002.1:30643292-30657309 GCA_025629825.1 Erythroxylum guanchezii
TGATAAAGATTGAATTGTGAGCATGATTATGCTATGCCTTTTATCATGGCATTTTGATTGAATGGAAAGAAGAAAAAATCATGAGAATATGAATTTGAGAATGATTGAATTAAGCATGCGATGTGAATGATTGAATTAAGTATGAGATTTGATTGTGTTTGGGCGAGAGAGGAACCGTTTCGTTAGTTACATGCACGTCGACGTTAAGCCTTCTCCCGGCTGCCCGCTTGTGGCCCACGAGATCCGAAAAGTGGACTTGTTTCATTCATAGAGTAAACTTTGGTTTCTCTGTTTTGTTCACGAAACCCTCAAGCCAAATTGTGTGTGCATTTTCATTTTGATGTGTTAAGCTATGATGCAAATTGTGTGTTGTGCTTGGATGATAAATGACATCAAATGTCTTTAATGAGATGATGTATTGAATTATAAGATGTGTATGGAAATTGTGAATGCTAAGTTTCATTGTTGGTCTATATAGATATTTGTATATGTTGGATTGTGTGGCTCATTGCCAATGGCTATGAATAAGTTAGCTACTGAGCTGTGTAGCTCAACCCATAATTTTCCTCCTCAGGTGCGAACCGAGAAGAGTAACGACCCTTGCAAGGCATTCGGATACTCCAAGAGAGCTAGGAGTCTTTTGTATTTTGTATTAAGTTAGTAACTTTTGGCTAGCTTTATAGGCATATCAAACATGAGCATCTTTTGTATTTTGTATTAAGTTGATGTATGTGTTGATATGTAAGTAAAGCTTATTCAAACATTGCTTTTGTTTTCAAATGAGAATGAGAATTGAGAAGTTCTTTTGTATGATTATGTTTCCTTAAAGTTTGAGAATGATGTATGTGCTTATCCTTGGTTGAGATTTCAAATTGTTGCTAGTGTTAGAAGAACATGTTGAGATTGGGAAGAATGTGTATAATGAAACCTTTGGAGTTGAGATTCAATGATGTTTGTAGTTATTTAATGGATTTGAAGTGGTTTTTGTGGTATTGGAGAAGAGTATAAGGAAAGGGGATGTTAGGATGGGTTTAGGAACCTTTGGATGGGTCTTAGAGAGTGAAAATTTCGTATCACCCGAAGGTTACATGGCCTGCCCGTGTAAAATCACATGGGCCGTGTGTTTTTGGGCGCAGTGACACAATTTCACCCGAAGGTTACACGGCCTGACCGTGTTGGATCACACGGTCCGTGTATTTTGACCCTCTTAACGACAGAATTTTAATTTTGTGTCTTCACAAAAGTTGTAACCCTAGATGTCTTCTTTCCAACCGTCTAAAAACAAAGTCAATCCGACACCTATAGTGAGAGTTATGGCAATTGGCCCACAAAATATGTTCAATAGGAATAAGGATATGAACATGTTGGATTCGTTTGGCCATAACTCCTTCATCCGACCTCCGATTGAGGTGATTCTTGAGGTGATAGATTCCTAACACATCTTTCTACATGACCACAAAAATTGATAGCCTTTGGAGTTAAATTCAAAAAGTTTGATGGAAAGAAAGTGAGGGGTCGGTTTGGAGAGCTTGATCAGGCTATGAACATACTTTGGGTTTTTTAAGCATATCTTGAGCTATAGAGCTCCGATTGAAGTGGTTCTTGTTTCTACATGAAATAGAGACTAAGAGCTACCATTTTGAAGAAGTCAATTGTAATTTGTTGTGATTTCGTTGTGTGGGCTCACCTTTGTGGCTTGATATGTTATGAGAATGAGGACTATTCGATGAGAGTTAAAGAGATTGGAAACCCACTTACGTCGCTTTTCATTTCTGGACTGATTGTGGGGCTTTGGAAACGGGGCCCAACGTGTATTCTAGACCATAAGAGGCTATTGCATCCATCATAGGTAAACTTTTGAGACTGAAAAGCATTGAATGTCGAACCTGTATTATACCACCATCTAGCTACTACCATATTGACATTGTGAGCCGCATCTCTTAATTGCATTGCATTAAGAATTGAAGGTTGGGCTTCAGGAGTCGTTCGTGGTGTAAAGAAACTAGCCACCTTCCTTCTTCTCTTCCTCACATCAGATTCAGGTACTTCTTTTTGAGCCTGAGATGAAACACTACCAGTACCACTACCACCATTACCATTACCACTACCACTTTCACCTTCAACATTTCCAAAATCACCACAGAAACTAGAAAACGAACTTCCACTACCAATTTCAAAATTCAACCTATCCTTTCTATCTCTCTCATATTGATATTCATCAAACAATGTTTTCATCTGCTACTTCACATCATAACTTACTTTTTTACAGGGTTCCATATCTTTTTTAACCCCAGCTAAATTTTTTTAATCGGGTGATTCCTCCACCTTTCAAATGCTTGTTACAAAACAAGCAAATAATATGGTTCCTCATACCGAGAACCAATGCAACATGAGCTCAAGCTGGATCATTGTATCTTTTTGAAGTGGGTTAATCAGGAGTACTTAAACTTTCTTCCATTTATCTTTAAAAATAAATGAATGCATATATCAAAATAAATAACACATAATTTCAGTACACAATATACATATCCATCTTATATAATATAACCAATTCTATATGATTACATTACACACAATTCAATTTCATGGAACATAATTCACTATAAGTCAAAAGCTAACAATTTAAAACATTCAACATATATAATTACACAAAACATAGATAAATACTTTCCATTTCCAACAATCACAAAACATGCATAAACAATTTCCATTTTCAACAATTTTCAACAATTTCCATTTCTATTTCCAATAATCACAATATATTCATAAAACAATTTTCATTTCCAACATCCACAAATCATATATAAACAATTTCCATTTCTAACATCCACAAATCATACAAAAACAATTTCCATTTCCAACGATTTCTATTTCCATTTCCAACAATACGTTCATAAAACAATTTCTATTTCCAACATCCACAAATCATACATAAACAATTTCTATTTCCAACATCCACCAATCATACATAATTTCATTTCCATTTTCAACAATTTTCAAAAATTTCCATTTCCATTTCCAATAATCACAATACATTCATAAAACAATTTCCATTTCCACATCCATAAATCATACATAAACAATTTATATTTCCAACATCCATATATCATACATACTTTCATTTCCATTTCTAACAATTTTCAACAATTTCCATTTCCATTTCCAATAATCACAATACATTCATAAAACAATTTTCATTTCCAACATCCACAAATCATACATAAACAATTTCTATTTTCAACATCCACAAATCATACAAAAACAGTTTCCATTTCCAACAATTTCTATTTCCATTTCCAATAATACAATCATAAAAAATGTTCATTTCCAACAATTTCAATTCAAAGTTTCAAACATGAGGGTCAAGTTGAAGGGTATGATATGATTTACATAATTGCCAAATAATAAATTATCTTATACAATTGTTCATACACATCTATTCATAACATGATAATCAAGTTGGAAGATATATTCATAACATGAGGATCAACCGATCAAGTTGAAGGATATAACTTCTTTGGAATTTTTTTTTCTTATTTAAAGCTTTGAAACTTCTTTTCATTTCTAACAAACCATAATATTATATACATCAATCTGTATTTCGTTCTTAAATATATAAGTTACTTTTACAATTTTTAATTTTTATTAATAAGTCTAAGTATAAATGATTGGAACCTACAATAACAACGTATTCACAATTTGAAAACAAAAAAGTTCTTTTAGAGATACATTTATTACATCACTATTTTCACATATTATTTATTATAAATATTTATGATACCCTGCCACAAATATATATTACCAAATAATTCAAGTTCAACATATTTTATACTTTATTAATTATTTACCTAAAACTAATACTAAATAGGCAAATACTATTATTAACTACAACCGAATTATTATTAATTTCTAATTGTATAATTTTATACTCAACTAATTATTTACCTTAAGTCAATACCCAACTATTAAAAAATAAATTACAAATTTTGATTTACAACTTATAAGTTACAAACTTACAGTGTTAATTGTCAATTAATCATTTAAGTTTTTACAATTTTACAACTTTAATATTATCGGTTTATGTTTATGTTTGTTTTAAATTTAAGTTGTTTCCAACTTCAACTTTCAAGTTTCAGAATCCATATTCAATAAAGTCGTGCATTGTCTAATTTTCATTCATCCAAAAACTCATCATAAATTTATGATAAACTTAAACTAATATTTTTTCTTTATTACCAAATAGAACAATAACCAAACAACTCATTCATCAGTCATCACAGTGACATTCATAATTCCATTTCCAATATTCAAATCACAAATGACAAAACAAAATCGTGATCATTCAACAATTCAATTCCAATATCTAACCAATTTAGATACATGCAAATTGCACATCAGAAAACCAACTTCCAACATCTAACCAATTCACAAATCCATCATCCAACTAATTCATAAATCCATCATCCAATTCCAATCCTTCACAATAAAAATTGAAATTAAGCAAGAAAAATTCGAAAAAAAAACACACCCATAAACAATTTACTTGCTTTGAGTCTTCAGGTTAGGTGACAAGTCAGAGGCGTCCGATGGCTTTCGGAGTAGATGTGCCTGATCTGTGACCTTCTCTCCTCCTTCAGACGTTCAATAGCGACTTGCAACAACGTAGTGTGGTGGTCCCCATGGAGGAAGGTTGAAGACGATGGCATCTTCATGGGATGCCAAGGGAGGAGTCGAGGAGGATGAGGGAAGGAGCAGCATCGCCGGAGAGGGACCAATTAGTCAGAGATGAAGAGGAGAAGAGAGAGAGAACAGCGACGGTGGTGAGTGAAGACATGAGACTCGGTGAGAGAGAGACAGAAAAAATGAGAAGGAAGGTAGAAGAAGGTTCGGGAGAGTGGAGAAGACAGAGATGGAGGGGGGTTGGGACGATGTGAGAAAAAACAGAAGACGGTGGCGGTGAGAGTCAGTGGCAGTGAGAGGGAGAGAGAATAAAACAAAAGGAGGAGAAGGTTCGAGAGAGAATGAGAGAGTGCAGGGGGTCGGTTTAGGGCAGAATTTTTAAAAATTGCAAATAGGTCCTTAAGTTTTCCGAAAATTATGGTTCTGGCCAATATGTCTCGATATTATACGTACCGCTCGATACCGAATGAAAAATGCCGGTACCGACTGATATTCAACGCCGATATCGATGGAATAAATACCGTTTCATTTTTCGGCCAATACAAAACGGTATCCATTCATTTGGTAGTGACTAACGCTATTTTATGAGTAAATTAAGGTTAATTTATCATATTAATTTAAATTTTAAAAAGAGATATTCTTCATCGTCTCCGTCAACACTCCTTAATTAATTTTACTTCTCTAATGGTTTCTTCGTGTAGCTCCAGTCGTATAATTCCAAGATATACAATTCTTATGCAATGTGTGATGTAGAAATCTTATATGTAAGAACAAAATAACACTTGAAATTTAAGAAATAATAAATAATAATGTAAATTACAAGCCTTAAATCAATCTCTAGTGCTAGAGATTAGATTCATGTACATCTAAACTATCAAATGAAATCAGAGCTCCAACTAGAGAAAAAGTTATGGTTTTTAAATTTTACTAACCATTATATTAAACTATTGTTAGAGTAATCTCCCACTTTAACACCTTACTGACGTAGCCATATACTATTTTGGCATCCTATTGAGCTAACACCATATTATGTTAACGTTTAGCCTACTTAAAGAGTTTGTTTATTACACATTCGACAACATAAACAAGTAGGTTATGTAAAAGGTTTGGTTATGTCGAATGTCTTCGTACATAATTTATAAAGAAGTAAATGAGTAGAATAATAACTTGGAATTATTTTAATAATATCAAAAATTAATTTTATTAAGAATTTAAATCTATTAAGTTTATGAAATTGAAAGCACAAGCCCTTATGGATTAATTATCAAAAAAACCCTTTTTTTACATAAACATAATTATTCATTAATTGTAGTGAAAAAGAGAGGAGATGGACCAATTTGACAGAAAAAAAAAGCAAGAAAATGAGTAAGAGAGAAAGGGGGAAAGGGAGCATAGGTTGGTACTATTAGTCATTCTCCAACTTAAGAATGAGATCGAAAGGGTTCTCTATTATCGTGTAGATGTTTCAGATGCTCTCATTGTGTTTCATATGAAAGAGTTCATATTATTTTGTAAACATGCTCAATTTACTCGCGTTAAGTTGGTTAGTTTACTTAGTGAGTAACTTTATAGAGTGTGCAAACTTTTAAGCACCTAATGATATATAGATACTTAATTAAACCCACTTCTATCTATCGTACTTAATTTAAGCACCTAATGATATATAGATATATATGACGTTAATATTTAAGCTTTTAAGGATTATAGATTTTACTTTTTCCTTTTCAACTTCCTTCAATGGAACATAGGGTCCTTTTTTACATAATTTCTCATAAGTCTATTTAGCTATAAGAAAAAACTTCACCCAAGTTCCCAAATATATGTTATCATCCCCATCAAAGAAGGCAGCTTTAGTTATATGTAGTAAATGATGGTGTAGTTCG
Organism: Erythroxylum guanchezii; assembly: GCA_025629825.1. Taxonomy (NCBI): domain Eukaryota; kingdom Viridiplantae; phylum Streptophyta; class Magnoliopsida; order Malpighiales; family Erythroxylaceae; genus Erythroxylum; species Erythroxylum guanchezii. The sequence continues at coordinate 30,649,856 of JAOTAX010000002.1, forward strand.
TATATGTGTGTGTGTGTGTGTGTGTGTGTGTGTGTGTGTGTGTGTGTGTGTATACATATATATAGGAATCAAGTATTTTTACTTGATCTTGAAAGGCTACTAGAGATCCTTTAAAGCATATTAAGAGAATATTGATACAAAGTAGGGCAAGGAAGGTTAAAGAAACCCTTAATGGCCTAATGGCAGATCTCCACACAAGGAATAAGCCTTTGCTTCTTCTAAAGGTTAAAGTTAGAGCTATCAAGATGATCCAAGTGAAGGAGTAAGCTAAAGAATCACAATTACAAATTATAACTAGTGTTGGACACAAAAGGATAACAATAACAGAGTGACGAGAAATAGAGTGCAACCATTGTTGGGTTCATATATTTAACTAGTGTATTCTTTTGCTAGGCTTTGTAGTTTTGAGTTTTAGAAAAAAAAAGTAGTAAAGTTCAATTTGTTCCATGATAGGCACTAGAATCGTACTATAGTCAAATAGGGTTTTATTATTTTAAGTGTTTATTTCTTTTAAAATTCTAGCTTTAAGGGTTTTATGTCTATAAGAAGTTCATTGATGCTTGTAATTCAAAGATCACGTTACTTTTTATTATTGAAAACCATTGGAGATTTTTTCCTCCATCTTTTGGAGTGTTCTTGATCAAATTTCTCTATAAAATTTTAATCGCATCTAACTTGCTAGTGGTGATAAAAGCCTAGGATCTTATAACTCTTAATCCATTCTTCTTTTGAAGTATGGTGATTCATATAATTTTTTGAGTGTTTTTCTATTGTGTTTTTAGATATTAAGTCTAAGTTATATAGAATGATCCTAGGTCATGCTATATTAATATCTTGTCTCACCAATAAGATTGATGAGGGTCATATCAGAATTTGGTATCAAAGCTCAATTTTACATTTAAACTTGTTCTTAATATCATTGTTTATGCATTCAATATTCTTTTTTTTTGCATTACTTAAAGTTTTGTTGAGAAAAAATTATTCTTAGGTTTGTGTTCCTTGTGATAAGAAAAGTTTAGTAAATTTTTATGAAGAAAATACTTAGGAATTTTCATCTAAATAAAATATACAAGAGGCTAATGATTGCATCATTTATTGTATTCAATAACGATAAGGAAACATACTAGGATCATTACTATATTTTTCTATTTTTCTTACTCTTATTTCCTTTATCTTGCTTTTAGTAATTATGTTTGTTTGTTTTTATTGCTCTTTCCTTCTCTTTTTTTGAGTCCAAGTGGGTTCTTTTAAACTCAATTTCTTGTCTTGAGTTTTCCTATTGATTGTTTTATAATGTCATTTCTTAGTTTGTTTCTTGCCTAAATTTGCTTATTTAAAACTAGCTTTCTTGATTTCGATTGCATAGTTTGCAAAGAACCTGAAGTCGAGATTTAGGTTATGATTCATATGAATCTTTGAGAGAAATACATGGTTAAATGCTTTGCTACCAAATTTTTGTGCATGTAGAATATGACTCAAACTGAAAGCAGAACCTTGTCTAATGATAAGGAAAATACTGAAGAGGAAAGAATAGGAGTAGAATAATAAAGTCATATCCTTTCTCTAACATAATCAAGCAAATAAAACACACAAAACACTAATAAGAATATAACTATAAGTCTTAAACTTATGATTACCATCTAAGAAATTAAAAGCACAATTAAACATCTAGAAAACATATTATAATATACACCTGTCAGTGCTTATTAAAGATATTTCCTACGGACCAAACTCAAAGAAGTGGCTTAGAATATTTCATATCCTTGGCTCATAACTGGTGATTTTAACTTTATTATTCATTATAAAGAAATTGAAGTAACCAAATTATTAGGAAGTCCATGCCTAGAACTCAAAAGATGCCTAACAAAAATTCAAGTGACTAATATACCCTTAATGTTGAGCATTGTAACACTACTTAAAATAACTAGACCTACAACTATAGCAATGGTGAGTCTAGGTTGATCCTATAAAGAAGGTTTGGTTAGCTTTCATAATGAAAAGAATTGGTGTTTTGGTTAGGGGGTTTGGTTTAGGTTCAAATTATAAAATAAAATGAAACTAAACTAAACTAATTAAAACAAATTAAAGAAAACATTAAAAATGATGAAAAATGATGAATGCATTAGAGACTCAATCATTGGTTCAATTTCGACCTACATACAATCAAACATACTTCATTGAATTGTTATTCTCATACCTCTCCTAGCAACTATTAATTGTAGGTTAACGATAAGCCTTATTAACCCCAGTTTTCCCTTAGGTCGTGTTTAATTAAGAGAAACTCGTTAATTAAACTTAGCCATCAAACAACCTAGGATAAGCTTTCTAGATTTAATTGGATAACCGTATTATGAATTAGAAAAACAGATTAATCAAGGCAACAACCACACAAGCTCAAGTCATTTAACTTCGATTATGTTATCCCTAATGATTCGACACCAATTGGAAACACAACAGTTACGCATTGTATCCTTAATGATCTGAAACAATTCATTGCTACAAAATGAACCTCAACATAACAATTACGAATTATATTGAAGATTTTAGTAATATCCAAACACAACAATTACGAATTAAGTTCAAAATTCTAGTAACGAGTTCACACATAAACAATCTAACGAGAATGAGAATAAAGATCGTTCATACATAAAATCCCAAATTCATAAGCATAAGATAACATAATCAATCCTTAAGAGAGAAAGAACAACAAAAACAATGAAAAAAATGTTTAACCAGGTTCTTCGGTGTCGATATCTCCTCCAAACTGACGTCAGGAAGCTTAGCTCTTCATGGCCTCCTTGGATCTCCAACAACATCGAGTTTTCCTTTCATTCTTCTCTAGAAACCCCTAAACATTTCCTCCAACTTTTCATGACATTTCTGCCGTCAAAACGATGTATTTATTACTTAAAACAAGGTTTTTGGGTAAGCTAGCAGCATTTCACTAGCGTACTTTGTGGTGTCACGAGAGTACATGTGAGTTATGGGTGTGCATGGTGGTGTCATGCCTATGACAAATCAGTCATGGATGTGCATGAAGTTTGATAGGCTCCACAAGTGTATAGGTTTAGTTGTAGCAATCAAGTGTCGATCCACAAGGACTAGGTCAAAGTACTAAATTTATACCTTCTAAATTTGCTAAGCAACTGAATATGAAAATTTATTTGTCAGAGAAATGCCAATACACAATTAATAAGATTTAAACTAATATTCTAGGAATTCATCTTAACAAAGAAATCATGTCATCCTTATGAAGTAAAATATTGATCCAAGTACATTAATCTACTCTTATCAATTAATTCTTTCAAATTAATTAACGTGTTGATTCCAATTTTTAAACTAGTTTCCTAGACCAAAATTGAATCCAACCCGATGAACACAATAGTTAATCTCAATTACTCTTAATGGAGAATTCTATTTCTAGATATTCTTTCAATTAAGTCTAATCTAGTAATTCAGATATCAAACATCACTTTTCAGTACCTAGTTTAATATCTATCATTATTCAGATAGAAACCCTAGATTAGAAAGATCAAATCAACATTGGATTAAATTACTTTACTAAAGCCAACATTAAATTTAGAAGTAAAGGCATGAGGTTTAACACATAAATTCCAAGTTGAAACAAACATCCCAGAATAAGTGAATTTATAGAATTATGACTAAATTCAACTAAAGTGTAAAACCATAAACATGAACATTAAAGGCAAATAATAAATGGAAAGAGGAGGAGAAGGAACTCCAATTGCTTCTTGAATCTCGATTTCTCAACCTCCAAGTTTTCCTTTTTCTTTGATTGCTTTTTGTCTTCCTTCCCCTTCCTATTCTCCCACTTCGACCCTCTCCCGAAAAGTCACTCTCCCCTTAAGTTCCCCCTAAAATACTCCCTTTTGATCATCGAAAACTGCGAGGACAAATTGTCATACACGGACTGTGTGAATATACACAGTCAGATCGTGTTTCTTTTGGGTCTGGCTGTGTGTTCTCGCTATGAAGGACACGATCCATGTGAATCTACTCGATCAGACCGTGTTTCTTTTGGGTCTTCAAGTTTTAACTACTACTTAACACGGGCTGTGTGTTTTTACACGGGTAGACCGTGTATTCCTTGGGTTTACTTTATTATCTTCCCAAAACATCCGCAAATACCAAGAATAAAGGAGCAGTACCAAATTCACAAAAACTAAAGACAATTTAACATCATTCAATGCAAAAACAATGACAAAATAAAGCTAAAATATATCAAGAACATCGACTTATCAAAGTTTCACGTCCATGATGAATAATTCATGGGTGCGACTAACATGATGGCACCCATGACTTTTATGTCATTTCTAACAGCACTCTTCATCTTGATGTTTTCAACATATACTCATCATCTTCATGCATTTTCTTATCTACTCTTCCCCTAATCCTTCTCATTCTTGCTCCATGAAGACAAATGATTGTGAATCTCTGGAAAACGACTCAAATATTATACGTTTAACTCACTTTAGCTCTTTCGCTTCATAATTGTACCTAAACCCAAATATGAACTAAAGTGAACGTCTTAAACATTTCATATCATTAATCATTAAGTGTTATGGAATAAATGTATAATCAATTAAGCATATATCAACCATTTGGAGGAAACTTGGAGTAACAATCAATCTTGGGACAACTTCATCAGGAAGAAACTTGATCGCATTTTGCCCAATCATGAATGGTTTCAAGTCTTCCCTCCCTATTTGACTTTTTTTACTAACTCTAGTTTTTCTAATCACTCTGTAATCATCACTTAGACTAATTAAATAAGTCATAAAACTCCATTTAGATTTAATAATTTCCTAACTGATTTGGAAGGTTTTGATGAAGCATTGTGGAAAGGAGTACGTGTAAACTTAATGGGCAATAAACAATTTATCTATACTAGAAAGAATGGCATTATTAGATAGGAGATGAAAGATTTATTCAAGAAAAATGTGTGCAATACTCACCACTTGCTTAACACTGCTAGGTGTAATATAGAGAAAGTTCATACTAATCTATATAATAATCGTTCATCTTAAATTCTCCAAGAATTAGAAAGGAAAGCAATGGACAATCTTTCTACAAAATTAACTTATGATCTTTTTCTTATAAAGCCAATGTCCCTTACAAACTTGCTTAAAGATAGGAACTTCTCTTTCTATCATCGAGTTGTTATGATTAGAATGAGTTTCAATAAGATCATCTCTTTAGAGGATGGCAATCATAATCTAACTTCTCAGTACCAACTGGTTCCTTTGACTATTTCTCCAGTATAATGGGAGCCCCTACCAATACACATTCATCCATTCCTTTACTCAATGAGATTATTCAAGACTACATTTCACCTCAGGAGATTGAAGCTTTGGATAAGCCAGTAACAATCTAGGAGACTGAAGAGATGCTTAAATCTCTAAATCTATTTAAAGAACTTAGCCTTGATGGGTTCAACTTCAACTTTTTCATAAAAACATGGCCATGACTAAGGAGATGGTAACTGATGCGATTTTAGAGTTCTTCTGAAATATTTCACTCTTCACAGATCTTAATAAGACTTTTATTACTCTTATTCGTAAGGGCATGGAACAAAAATCCTTTACTAATATTTGCCCCATAGCATGTTGCAATTCTATTTACAAAATAGTTTCCAAAATTTTGGTTTAGGTTAAAGAAGGTGGTCTAAAATCATATTGATCTTATCCAAAGAGCATACATTCCAAGCAGAGTAATATGAGATAAAATTCTCCTCATACAAGATAAGAAATTATTCAAAGAAGAGAAGTGACAAGATTTGTATGCTAATATGGAATTAAGGAAATCTTATAACATTATGGACAAGGATTTTTTAATCAACATACTTGTAATAATAGAATTTCCAAATAACTATATTTGGTGGATTAGGCAATGTGTTGCTACTATAATGTACAACATCCTAATCAATTAGCAACCTTTAAAAACTTTAAAAAAAACACAAAAGGAATTAGGCATGGTGATCATGGAAGTCTTTAATAGACTCCTTAAAAGAATAGTAGAGAGGTTTACACACTTCAAGTATCACTCTAGATACAAGAAGCAGGTAATTATTAATTTAAGCTTTGCAGATGACTTAATCATATTGTCCAAAGTTGATTCTAACTCAGTTACAGCCATCATTATAGCTCGGAAGATGTTCTACATCTACAAACTATCAGGGCTTGAAGTTACCTGTGCCAAAAGTGGTATCTATTTGTCTAATAGTGTAATGAATTAGGAACACTCTATAGTTGCAATCAGTAGTTTCTACTTACACCAACTACTAGTAGTCTTCCTAGTGTCAACTTCAGGAATGTCATAAAGGGACTTCTCACTATTAATCGACAAGATCCATACTAGAATATCTAGTTGGAGCGCTAACAATCTTACCTTAGCAGTTAAAGCTCAGCACATTGTTTCTATTTTGAGCTCCACTAATGTACATTGGGCAGCTCACCTAGCACTCCCTGAATCTGTAATTAAATTCATTGATAAGGCTTTCAAGAATTTCCCATGTTAGTGACCAAAGAAATGGAAAATAAAGCCAGAGTTAAGTGGTCTGAAGTGTGCACTCCTATAATTGAAGATGGCCTGAACTTTATTCCTCTCAAAACTCTCAACTTGGAAACACTTACCAAAGCGATTTTAAGGGATGAGAAAACTTTATGGATCAAGTAGATACATATCGCTATCATATCTACTCACAACCATATAGGAAGAAACAAACAAATATTCCACAGTACAAGTATTGACAAGGAACAATTTGACAGGGAGCTACTAAATAGAATCAGGCTCCATACCAATCTATTCAAGGAATCCCCAGGGCAGCTCCTTATCTTCAAGGTTTGCGTTTCTCGTGTAATGTCCTGTCTACATGAGTGACGGAACATTTTATTAAGAGGCATACAATACTTCTCAAGCCTACTTTTCATGATTTGCTCTCCAACAGTATTCTATATAATACTCTACAATAGTTTTGCACATTTCTTAACGACTTCATCTGCAAATCGTTAACTTTTTTTTATTTCCTTTTTTTTTACAGTGAAGCACGTTTCCCTCTGATGTTTTCACCCATTTGCTGCATCCCCGGATTTATGGTATGCATATGTGCTGTGTTGTTGTTACTTCTGCTTGGGTTTGCTTTGCTCTAGTTATTTCTGGATTTTGATTTGTGATACATAGGCTAGTGATAGGAGAAGGAAGTCAGATGTCATCTGGAAAGGGTCGATTCTTGAATTTTTCAGGTTGAGGTTTCCAAACATAGTTCACTCAGTGATTGATGAAATGCTAATTGGAGATGGAACTGCAATTGTTTGTAACTTCTATTTTTGTCTAACCATCGGTTTGATTCTAAAGGACTCGGCTTTTAATCGATGCTTGCCCTTTATATTGCGACTATTCTTGCATCTTCAAAGCAACGTCTCAAGCATGTCTTC
>JAOTAX010000002.1:30794317-30807692 GCA_025629825.1 Erythroxylum guanchezii
ATGGTATTTTTAAATGTAAACTAATATTATAAAATTAAATAAAGATTAAAAAGTTTAATTAACTCCTTTATTATATTTTTCCAAACTTCACGACATAATTGTACAATAAAAAAAGTCAACTTTGAGAACACACAGTAAAAAGTTGAGAATAAAGTAGAGTGCAATACTGTTATTATTCAAACAGCTAACCTTAAATGCTACACTTAATAAACTTTTAAAAAATCAACTCAACCAGTTCATAACTAAACAAATAAATAACTTTTTAACATGATTTAAGCAGTTAATTTGGGTCAAACAGCTAAGATTCAACCTAACCAGCTTATAATCAAATAGATAAATAGCTTTTTAGCATGAGTCAAATAGTTCAAATTAGCTAAAATACAGCTTATCAGCTGTTTAGCAAACATGCCCTTTAACTCCTTCAAACTTTGTTGTAACGAAGCTCTTCTGTTGTAGCATAGCGCTTGTCAACGTGCAATTGACTCTCAATACTATAAATTGTTCGCCGATCTTTTATACAAGCACCAAGCCATGAAAATCTGATAGATCAGGTTATTTTCATTAGGCAAAAAAGACAAATGTACAGTTCGTGGATAGGGTCATAGGAAATATGTTATTGCATTCCATTATTAAACTATATCTTTAGCCGTAAGCCTGTCGCCTGCGAGTGACAGAGTGGAGGACAACACTACGTATATTGAGAAGGACAAGGCTTGGAAAATTACACGGGGCTAAAGTCGTGTTCGATTCAAACCACAAAATGCTAATCCATCAAACTTTGATGTTTACGCGTCAATCATCCAACTTTGAGAACTACCAGTCTTTCAACCACCAACTAAATGCTCTCCTTCCACAACCCCTTAAATACTCTTCCGATCTTATGCCTTCCTGACTTGTCAATCCTTAAAGTTTCATGTACACAAATGGCTGACTTCAATAATCACACCTCAGACAACTCTACTAGTAAATGTTCAAAAGGTGACTTTGACTTGTTTTGCCGATCTAATAGTAGGGTGTTGAAGTACTTTTTGCTTGGTTATTTTCTTGTTTTGTACACCGATCTAATAATGGGTGTTCAAGCACTTTTTACTTGGTTATTTTCTTGTTTTATAATTTAAATTTGGTTATGTTCAGATGTGAAGAATGAAGATGCCAAGTGCTTGGATTTCACTGAGGATGAAGAGACTCTTATCGCTAGGATGTTTAGTTTGGTTGGAGAGAGGTATTCTTGGTTTTGTTTCCTTCTAGTTTTTAAGTATTCCCTGCAATTACAATTGCTCAGTATCTATGTAATTAGGTGGTCGCTGATAGCAGGTAGAATACCAGGAAGAACAGCAGAACAGATAGAGAAGTACTGGACTTCCAAGTTCTGCTCCTCATCATCAAACGAATGAAGAAACTCGAAGAACCCAGTAGTCATTTCTCTGCAATGGTGTTTCACTTGGTTTACATGTTAACTGGTAGCTGTAAATAACTTACTCAAGGTGCTAGTATATATATTTCTGTGGAATTAGCAAGCCAATGATTTATGAAAAGAGAAAAGTACTGGAGTTGGTGCCACCAAAAAATCTCTGTTGCATGCTTAATGCTATTGATCAGGTCATGATTTGGCACTACCCTTGCATGTTTACTTCAACCATTCATTAGCTCTTTATGAAACCATGCTTTAAAACTTTTTAAGATGCTCTGTTTTTTATGGCACTCAAGACCTTTAAATAAAACAAAAATGATATTGGATCGCATACTTGAAATCAGAATGATAGTTGTATAGCTTTACAATTTCAATTTTCATCCCAACAGAATTAGCTTATTTCAGATTTTACACTTCTGATCATAATATTAAATAAATGATAATAAGTAGTAAATAGGAAATAACTTGATAAATTTTAAATTATATACAATTCGAATTGTCTTTTTATTATTGAACAATACTTTAATAATTTTGAGAATTAGATCAAGGATCGAAATTCAATTTTTTTTTAGAAAAGGTAAAATATGACTAAATGAAAACATCTTTACAAGTACAACGCAAGTAGCATATTAAAGCTACTAAATTAAGAACAATAGAGTGAGTTGATGTTGGGATAATGGACTAGCATTAGATCCCGTAAGTAATTTTGAAACTTTTTTATTTGATTTTCTTAAAGCCAAGTTTACTAAATTTCTATAAAATGGTTAACACATAAATTATAATAAAGCAAGAATCATAATTTGTACCTTATTTCGATATTTGATCATATTCTTATCGTATTTCTTAAACCGTTTTCGAAACTAGTTTATCTTAACTATCGTAATCGTACAAGTATCCAACCTCTAACAATATTCATAAAAAAAGTTGAGAGAACTCTGTAATAGTTGTAAAGAAGGTTAAGCAAGGAATGTCAACTTCATTAAAGATTAAGCCTATTTATAATAGTTTGTCAACAGTTTAGTTATTTAATTGAAATTAAATTCTAACTTCAATTAAATTTTAATTAGAATCATATTCTAATTAAATATCAATTATGCCTAAATAAGATCTAATATCTCATATTTATCCTTATTTATTAAATATCACATATTTAATTATAACATTTCACAAACTTTACAATCAAGTCCAACTTGATTAAAATATCTTTATTTTCTTTAACTCTTTCTTTATGTGTAACTCATTAAATTCCCAAATATGTTAACAACGAATACAAATTATAACCCTAAGTCATGTTTAGGATTAGATAAATCCTTTAATTTATCACTAATTCTCTAATTAAACAATTTATATCAAGATTAGCGACTAGCAACATATCATGACTATCTAAATATTTAAGAATGACAAAGTGGTTTTGATTAACTTTTCTGTGCATAATTTTTTCGTATAATTCAAACAGTAAATCATACTATGTTTTTATTATATATAAAGCATGAAAACAATGTTTAGTTTATTTGATTACAATGATAATAACTATCTACCAATATTAATTGATTCAATTAATGATATTTAAAAACTATTTTCAAAATGTCGTTCCACTTTAGCCAAGAATTTCCCAAAATAATACTAATCGACAATAATGGAACATTCTCCCTAATGGTACAAAATTAGCTAAAGATACACTGGTGCCTACTCCCACTTTAGATAATGTTAAGTTCTCTTCTAAGGATAAGAATGAGGCTTTTATCAATCCCCAACTTTCTCCACCTCAAGAGTTCTTCAGAAGCAAGAAAATACTAAGGAAAGTCAACAGTACATATATATGCCTAATTCCCAAGAAAATGAACCCCAATTCTATGCAAGATTTTCGTCCAATCGCATAATTGTAATACGGTTTACAAAGTTACTTCAAATGTTTTAGCCTCTAGGAAATCCCTAATCAACAAGGTGCCTTCATCAACGGAACTATATAGGTGACAATATATTTGTAGTCAAGGAATTGTTCAAGGACTATGATATCAAAGTTTCTTTTAAGAGCAATTCAATGAAAATTAATTTCTTTAAATCTTTTGATACATCATATTAGAATTTCATTCTCAAAAGTTTTATAGAATTTCGATTCCTTGAGCTTTTTGTTGAATGGATTTAGGTTTGCTTAACCTCAACCGCCTTTAATGTTCTAACGAACGGTTCTCCATGTATGATATTTAATGGAGCTAAAGGATTGAAGCAAGGGGATCCCTACCCCCTTACCTTTTCATTTTAGCCATTGAATTTCTTACAAGAATTATAGCCTCCAATATAGAGACCAATATTTCTTTTAAATATTATTACACATGTAGGTAAGTCAAAATTTTTAACCTGACATTATGACATAAATCCCAATTCCCTTTAACTATTAGTTAGTTCTCTCAATTCCTTCTTGAAGATGTCAAGATTAAGATTTAACTTAGGTGAGAGTATATTATATATCTCAATTAATGTTCTGAATACAATGATCCTCAAGTATATCTTAAGTTTCTAGGTTCATTATACACCTTTAAAATACTTAAGAGTTCCTATATCTATTAAGAAAGTGAGATATGTTAATTGTCTACCCTTATTAGATTCAATCAAAAACATTAATGCCTGCTAGAAAAATATTTTTCTTTGAGTTCTAGAAGGCTCCAATTAGTTGTTTCAATTCTAATGGACATTCACATCCATTGGAGCTCACATTCATTCCTTGTAAGGAAGCTAATCAAGGAGCTGGAAAAGCTAAACAAAAATTATTTATAGGCAAGGGAGTGGACAATTCTAAGGGAGCTAAAATCAAGTGGCAATAATTGTTCAGTCCTAAATATAAGGGACGCTTGGGGATGATTTTAACCATGGTCACGAATTCAGTGCTTCTTGCAAAAAGAATATGAAGGCTATTTAATGAAAAGGAAACCATTTAGACTAAGTGGATTCATAAGTTCTAGCTTTTAGAGCTTAAAAATTAACAAAGAGCATGTATGGAGCTTAATCTAAATGATGAGGATGAGGTATCAACTTAGCTTTTCATTCAAAAGCATGAAAGTTAATGGTAAGGAAACTTTATTCTAGTATGATAACTAGTGCAACCTAGGCCCTTTACATCTTAGATTTGAGTTTAACGAAATTAGGTTAATTATTCCCCTTAACGCTAAAGTAAAGGAAATTATTTGTGGGAAAATCTAGAGTTGTAACTTTAATCGGTCAATTGGAATTGAAGCCAATATCTATGATTACGACAACAACAACAACACCCAGTATGAATCCTGCTAATATGCGGGATCTGAGGAGGTTTAATAGTATGTAGCATTGCCCCTAACTAGTAGAGAAGTTATTTCAAAATGACCAAATATCTATGATCATAAACCTAAATTAAATGAGACAGGTAAAGTCATTTAGTTGTAGTGCATTTCATAGGGTTCATTAGTATGAATTAGTGTAGGTAAAAACCTTGTCTCGAAAGCTTTCTTCACAAGCTCGTTAGTTGTTAAGCATAAATTGGGAAATAGAGATCGTTTCTTTGGCATTACAAATCAATTGTGTTTACTCTACTAAGAGGTTCCCAAAATGAATACACACCAATTTTTCTAATGCACTTACTCTTAACCTTTATGGTCAAGATTTCAATAGGTACAACAACTCTACTTTAGTGAGAGAGACAGACTTGCCATTATCCAATGGTTTAATAATTGGATTAAAGTGATGGATTAGGATGCCTATTTCCTTATAACAACTTTCATAGTTAGTATTTAAGCTTTAAAGCAAGTAAAGAAACATATTGCACAGGGGAGCTAAATTGGATAAGTATGAATTAATAATAAGAACAATTTGTTGGGATTATAGAATTAATCTTGGCTAATAAGCTATTTTTGGGAGCTTGCATACAAATGAAACACAAATGGAAGCTGGAGTATATGACTCTAGTAGAAAGTAGCTATAAATTAACAACTGTATATGATAGAGACATATGCATTAGATGAAATATTGGATTAAAAATTTGAAAAGTATAAATTATTTAAATGTAAATAGAAATTAAGCATTGAAAATATTGAAGCACTTCAATGAGATTGATATGATGATTCTGATATTCTCTTGTTTATGATATGATGATTATGAAATTCTCTTAGTTATCTATAGGGAATAAGATACTTTAGTGACTAACTCCATAACTAAATTCAATAATAGTATGTCATTGTGTATAAACGAATGTACATTACAAAATATTATATGATGTAATATTTATTTCTTTTATAGTTATGCCTAGTATAATAACTTACATTTGGAAGTTCCAATTAAGTCAATTAACGCAATTTTATATTAGATATGGAAAGGTATGACTTTAAAAGAGTTCAAGTTAATGAGTTTAGGATGTGATGCTTAGTTGAAACATACATCATATAATAAGTTTAGAACTAAATTTGGATAATATAAAGTTATGGGAGTAATATGAAGTTTGAAAAGGTTTACATCACATGACAATATATCCAATTGGAATTAGTGCCTTTATTGTTATATTTGATGTATAGCTGAAAGATTCATTTTTATGATGACCTAAAATAGTTTGCTTTGGAATTGCTTATAGATTTATTATGTATACAAGAAGATTAGTGGGAGTATAGTTGTACTCTTCAGTGTAAGTGCATGAAGACTGACAGCGCATCGTTACGCTAGTCAAAATAAAAAGTAGACTACTACTATAATAGTGTGAGTCTAGGTCGATCCCACATAGAATTTGTGTAAAGTTGTTGAAATGAAATTACTCGATATTTAGGTTTAGGGGGGTTTTGGTTTTAGAAATAAGAAAACAAAATAAAGCTAAACTAACTAACAAAAGCAATTTAAAGAAACATGTAAAAAAAATGATTAAAGTGGAGAATTTGGTTGAGACCCAGTGCTTTGGTTCAATCTCGGGCTACACCTTAATTAAACATAATTCAATGATTTGTCATTCTCAAACCTCTCATAAAAACTATTAATTGTAGGTTAATAATTAATCCGAGTTTTCTCTTAGGTAGTGTTTAATCAAGATATGATCATTAATTAAACCTAATTGCCAAATAACCTAGGATACGATCTTTAGATTCAATTAGGTAGTAGCATTACGAATTAAGAAAGCCGATTAATCAAGGCAACAACCACATACGATGCGTCATTTATCCTAGGTTATGTTATCCCTAATGATTACGAATCATTAGTCATTACATATGAATTTCAAATATAACAATCATGGATTATATCAAAATTCTAGCAATGGGTTGCAAAGAAATGATTCAATGAATGCATTACAATCATCTTTTCACAATATCTAATGGGTTCATACACAAATAATTGAACGATAACGAGATTACGATTATCCATACACAAAACCCAAATCAATTAACATATGATAACACATTCAATTTCTAAAGAGAGAAAAAAGACAACAAAAATTGTGAAATATACTTAACCTGGATCGTCGGCGTCGATGTCACCTCCGACCCGATGTCGAGACGTCTAGCCCTCCATAAGTTTCTCCCGATTGAGAGCTTTACCCCTCATCTTCATTAAGATTAGGAGCTACCAAAAAATACTTGCTTCAGCCCCAAGAAAGAACCCCCACCGAAGACTACACTCCTCTCGCTACTATTATGATTTTTATTTAAAACCAACTCCCCAGACCCTCACGTTGTCTGCGTTTTTATTCTCTTGCCACTATGTATGATTTGCTCCTACCCAACGACAACGTCTTGCTCCTTTTGCTGTCCTCCTGCGCTGAATCATTTTGTCCATTTTTCTTACTCAGTTGTTGCTTTTCCATTGCATTTTGGTGTGAAACGTCTGTGTTTACATAGACGTTGTTTACGTTTCTGCAGCAACGTGGAAACGCATACTTGAAACGGCAACACTTCCTTCCATGTTTTTGTTCAACGTGTGTGTGTGCATCTGCTGCAGTGTTTCCTTCATATTATGCCGCCATTTTTTACTTCTCTTCCAATTGCCTCTATCTTCATTTAAATCCTATAAAACACGTTGCATGAGACCTTGCATGGTCCATGCACAACATCCGTGAGTAACTTTAATTTATTTGTGTTTCTATTTTTCTTGTCTTCTTTTCATCTTTTAAATTTTCTTCTTCTTGCTCCATGAAGATAAGTGAAAATTAGTCTTCAAAAAATGACCCAAATATCGCGCTTTTGACTCACTTTAACTTCTTTGCTTCTGAATTGTACTTAAAATTACATATGAGTTAAAGTGAGCATCTTAAGCAATTTTATGTCCTTAATCGCTAAGTGTTATGAAATAATTAAATACATATCAAAGACATATTGCTCATATGGAATACATGATATTCCAAGAACAACTTTTAATATATATGAAAATTTAACAACATAATTTTGGAATAAATATTTGATGTTTATTATAGTCCAAGAATATAAATAATATGCTAAAGATGTTTATTATTTTATATATTTGATACTTATCAAGTATTAAAAATATTCATTATTCTATATGAGTTGATCTTTGAATTCAACATTACAAGAATATTAACTTTTGTTTGACAATATTAAGGCCTAGCTAAGGTATGATTTAGTTGAAATAATATTATTTTGAGTTGGAAATGTTTCAACGTAGCATCAATCGCTAATTAAGCTATAATACATTTTTCATTCAATAGAAATAATTATTCGAATCACGATATTCTTTAATGAATTGGATATAGTTCATTATAATATTAAGACAATATTATACTATAGAACATTAGTCATTGGGCATGTGAAAGGAGCTAAGCTCTTATGAAAGATCTCCTTATATATTTAGGCAATTCCTTTTAATTATAATTATAATTGAGATGAAAATTACAGGATTCAAACAAGTACTCACTATAGAAAATTTTATAAAATTCTCTCACTACACTACTGTCTTAACCGTAGTATGATCATCATATAGTGATATGATACAAACTCAGTGCAAGAGGGTAAATATTGGTTTATGCCCTTACCTTTTGCTTATTCCTATCCATTGGCAAAATTATCATTAATTTCCAATTTATGCTCTTATCAGATTGAGATTCGATTTAAGAATTTGTAGGTTAACTCACAATTTTTATTTGTTATTCGTCGACAATTTGAAAGCTTGGATAAGACGTCTTTTGTATTGATTTCCTCATCTAATAATCATGACTAATCAATTAACCTGTCACACTTGACTAATTTGTGTGTTAAATAAATATTTAATGATTTGTTGACTATAAATACATAAGTTATTTGTTGTTGGACATTTTGTATCATTTTATTTATACAAGACTATATGTAAGAACTACAACTTGTCTGTGCCGTGATTAATAGATATTGTTGATCTAGTGGACGTCGTCAAATAGGTTTACAATTAGGCTATGTTTGGTTAAAAGTTTTATAATGAAATGGAATAAAATATAACATTATTACATCATTTAGGAGGAGTTTCATAATAGAATAGAATAGAAGAAGAGAGTGTCATATTACATCTCATTCAATTCTAAACAGTAAAAATGGAAAACTTTCAATTTGGAGAGATTAAAATAAAAAATAAAATGATACACTATATTATATTATGAACTATTCATTTAAATAACATTTCATTATATTACGTTATAAATCCTTTTATCATTCTCAAACAACAATTTTCTAATATTATACTTATTTACGTTCTATTTCATTATAAATTATTTTTTGATTACAAAAGGGGCCGAAACTAAATTAACTCAAAGCTCTAGCAAAACGCGTTCCTTGTGCATCGCGGCAGATCAGCTCCTGGACACCGAAAGGCGGCTCCTGGAGGACACGAAGGCCTGGGGGTAAGACGCTTGCAAAGGTCGCCAAGCAGTCTGCACACTGGTTGCCTTCTCGGACAACATGTTGGAATCGAACCTCCCAATGCTGCTGGAGAAGCTCCCGGATACCTGACACCAAAAAAGGAACCTTAGTTAGCACACGGTGAGGGTCGGAGAGGAGAGTAATGACCTTGGTGGAGTCCACCTCGGCCACCACCCTACGATACCATCAGTCCTAGGCCAAATTAAGGCCAGTGAACACACCCTAGAGCTCAGTCGTTAAAGACGAGCCTCGCCCTAGATTCTGTTGGAACCCCCACACCAATTTCCGTGACAATCTCGAATTAAACCTCCTGTAGAAGCCAAAGGGGCTCCTAGTTTCATAGCATCATCTGTATTGACTTTCATCCACCCCTTCGGAAGTGGGGTCCAGCCCACAAGGGTGCCCACCGGAACGCCTTGGGCAGGGAACACCCTATGTTTCATCATCCTGGCTTGCTCGATCTAGTCAACATAATCGAGAGTGACCCGAGACCCCTTCTTTGGCCAAACAAAGTCGGGCTCAAATAAGTAGCTGTTATATCATTTCCAAAAAAACTAGCAGACTATCCCAAAAATGGTGGCCCACGTAACCTGATTAACCGGAGCAAACTTCGTGAGGTAAGACTGTAACCACAGGGTCTCATCGTGCTGGAAGAAGGCAGTATCCACCACCTCACTAGGAAATTGGTGCCAATACGCAAACACCCTCGGACATTCCCGCACTACATGGATCGTGGTCTCTTCCTGTCCACAGAAAGAGCAGCGATTATCCAGGGCAATATGGCGCGCCACCCGTTGATGATTCGTCAGAAGTTTACAATGGGCCACAAGCTAAAGGAACGATCTAATCCGTTGGGGGCCCGGCAATTTCTAGATAACCTCCCACAGCTTGTTGCGATGCTCCCGGGAATGACCCTCAATTAAGTCGTATGCAGACGCCACCATAAACTGCCCATATGGGGTAGGTGCCCACATCAATTGGTCCCCCCGACCCTCGCAGTGACTTGGTCAGATTGGGCAAGGGCCACACAAACTGTCGCCGGGAGGTACTGTTGAAACTCATTCCAACACCAACTACCCTGATCGTGCATGAGGGACGCGACCGTAGCAAAACGAAGGCTGTCAGGGACCGGAGCAATGGCGACATGGATAAGGGGCCCCCAACCTTCCAACCAGTGGTTCTGGCTACATTTCCCATTACCCCTGGACCAAGAGAGGTCTTGCCGAACAACATTCCAAGAAGCTGAGATACCCCTCCAGATAATGGAAGCCCCCGGTCTTGAAATCCTAAGGGAGATCGCCGTCGTGTCAAGTCAATATTTGGCCCGAAGGAGCCGAACCCAAAGGGCGTCGGGTTTAGTAAAGAGGTCCTAACCTAACTTAGCTAGTAGCGCATCATTGGTAGCCCGAACGCGTTTAATCCCCAGACCTCCTTTCGCTGTAGGTTTACACACCGACTCCCACTTGACTAGATTCATTTTCCGACATTCTGTGGTAAACCCCCAAATAAAGTCTCACATAAGTTTTTCCAGATCATCGCACAACTAGCGCAGAAGCCGGACTGTCTGCATCATGAAGATAGGCAAGACCGAGATGACCGATTTGGTTAAAGTAACCCTGCCTGCTAGGGATAGCATCCTGGCGCGCCAGCCGGCCAGCTTCGACTGGGCATTATCAAGAAGATGTTGATATGTATGGTGTGTTTTGTGTTTGGGTGTTCGGTGTGTTTTATTGCTCTTTCTGGCTGAACCTTCTTCGCCTATGACTACCCTCGACTCCGAGGGACATCCAGCCAAGAAGAGGAGGACGCGCAAGCGAGATGACGAGCCTCCCCCACCCACAACGTCCTATAGTCAGGCCGTCACAGGTGGCCTAACGGTCGAAGCTACAACAGCGAAAGTCGTATGGTCGGAGGATACCCTTATTGATATTGAGGAAGGCGGCATCACGCCAGTAGTTGGGGAGCAAGGGGCAGCATTACGCTATCCCCTCAGTTACGCTCGAAACTGGACAAGCAATGGGACTGTACGGTGGTGGTGAAAGTCCTCGGTCGAAGGGTCAGCTACAATGTGCTCTCCAATCGCCTCCGCAGCCTTTGGAAGCTTCGCGGCCTAATGAAACTAGTGGATATGGATTACGACTTTTTTCTGATCAAGTTTCAGGCGGAAGAGGATTTCTTCCACGTTCTTACTAATGGCCCTTGGACGATTTTTGGGCAAGTTGTCGCTGTTCAGCGTTGGGTTCCAACGTTCCGCCTTTCCCAAGCCAAGATAACACATGCAGTCGTATGGGTTCGGATTCCTAACCTCCCCATAGCCAGGTACCACCCGCAGATATTAAGGACGATAGGGAATCTCGTTGGTGACACAATACGGATCGATGAAGTCTCCATGCATGCCCTGAGGGAAGGTACACGCGCATTGCCTTGGAGGTTGACTTAAACGCCCCGCTGCGATCAAGAGTGGATATGGATGGGGAAACCTTGTTAGTGACCTACGAAGGTCTTCCCCAAGTGTGCTATACCTGGATAGTGGGGCACTCCCCTACTGCCTGTCCCCAGAAGTCCGCTGCGTTCGAGGGGGCTGCTCCAACGCCGTCTTCCACTAGTATAGGGGAGTCTGTTCAAGGAGGGCAGTTGGCGACATGGGAGGAGCAAAGGGATGAAGTGATGAGCAATGGCTATGGTCCTTGGACCAATGTGCAAAGACATCGCTCTCGTACCAGCTTGAAGGGACGGCTGATGACTGCACCTTCACGTGGAGAGACTCCGCTTGGAGGCTCACGTTTTGCGGCATTGGATCCCTTGGATACAGACCTGGAGCCTGTGGGTCATTCGATGGCTACTCCACAGGCGTTCTTGGAAGGGCTGGGCCAAAGGGTCCATGTGGCTTCTTCCAGTGGACCAGGGGCTTTTAAGCCCACAATGGTCTTGGATGGGCCGTCTGACCAGGCCAGAAAGCCCACAAAGGCCTCCAAGGGGAAATCTGTGATTTTCTCTCCCTCGACCCGAAAGGATAAGGGGCAGGCTAGTGCTAACCTGGCCCACGACGCCAACACCTCCCTTCCCATCCTATTACAACCCACGGTCCAAGAAAGAAACTTAGCAGTAGTTATCCCGACGCACTCTGAGATGGTCTGTGATCGCCAGCTCTTAGCAAACCCGATCTTAGGGGCCGACGAGCGGGCCTACCCTATGGAGGGGGTCAAGGAACCTGAACCGGGGGCTGGACTCCTGGCGATTCCACCCACGGAACCTCCTAACGTTTCGATGATATCAACCGGGCCCGAGGATTGTCTCGAGCAGCGCCCAGCTTTGAGCCTAGATCCCGAGCCTCCTGCAGTGGAGAGCCGCGAGCCAAGAGAGGAGAGCTGTGCGGAGGCTCCGAGGTAGGTTCCCTTCTTCTAGTTAGTTTTATGTCGATCTTATTGTGGAATTGCCAAGGAGCGGGAGGATCGACTTTTCAGACTCTCCTGCGTAATTACATTAGTACTTACAAATCGGGTATTCTGGCCCCTATGGAACCTCGTATTAGTGGCCCTTAAGCCTCTGATATTATCCATTTCTTTGGTTTTGGCTATTCTTTTCGAGTCGAAGCGGAAGGATTCTCGGGTGGTATCTGGCTCTTGTGAAAAGAGGAGTTTACCATATCGATTGTCATAGTGCATAGGCAATTCCTTCACACTACTATTAAGTATCAGTCGTACTTTTTCGACTTGACTGTGGTGTATATCAGTCCGTAGGGGGCTTCTCAAGCCCTTCTTTGGCCTGTCCTTACCTGGCTTGGCGGCCAAACGACTAGGCCCTGGATCATAGGTGCAACATCCCACTACCATAAAGCAAATACCCGAATACCCTGAGGACATCCAAGTACATAACTTATGATAATGGTATGTTGGAGCAAACAGATCCGATATACACATGGCAGTCTAACTAACACAAGGCATCAACTAACATACTCGAAAATCACTAATCTCAAAAACCATTCATTCGTTGAGTTTACACTGATACCATCAACAACTGTTACAAAGCTTATACAGATTCTAGCAATACTACAAAAACAAAAGGCTAGAATACTCCTGGTGTCAGCTGACAGACCTCTGAGCCATAACTCTATCCAAAA
>JAOTAX010000002.1:30807792-30827458 GCA_025629825.1 Erythroxylum guanchezii
AGCAATGTCTCAAAGTTTCAGTCGGGTGCAAAACCAACCGAAAATACATGCATGTTTATTTCACCTGAAACTATCCAGAACTGATTCTAAACACAACTTACTAGTTTTTGGCTATGAATTCCTGCAAGAGAGCCGATCAAATCAGCAAAAACCCACCAAGCTTCCTTCGGATATTCAAGCTACTTCACCGAGAGGAACATGCAAACCACCTATTTCAAATTCAAGCTCATATTCGGTGTTATGCATGTTACACGCGTGTCCTAGTCTCCTTAAGCCATTTGTCACCTCAATTAGGCCACTTGTCCCACATTAAGGGATGCCACATGTCATCTCACATGCTCAAGCCATTTGTCACACAATAAGTAGTCCACATGTCGCTATATAATTGGCCCATAAATCAATATTTTTCATAAAATTCACTAAAATTCCAAAATGTCATAAATAATTCTGAAATTGCCCAAACTCAATTTAATCATCATTAACAATTCAATTGTACCCGGAAAATGTCATGAATGCATGTGCAATCATATAAATGTGCAAAAATGTGCATGTCACAGATATTAATGCATGAAATGCATTTTCCTAATTTCTCACAAAATTCCAGAATTTACAATTCTAGCCCTAACATGGGTAACGGAATGCTACAATAGGTGCGACTTTAATGCTAAACTCACCGTAGCGGATAAGAAGGGCGGCGCTACCTCTACCCTGGTAGTGAATAAACGGTTTAAGGACTGGGTTCAACATTGCGGTTTACACGATTTGGGATTTATCAGCTCTAAATTTACTTGGCGTCGCGACACGTCTCAAACTCGGCTGGATCGGGTGTTTGGTTTGACGGAGTGGATGCAGCAATTTCCCAACACGGTGAACAAACATCTTCCCTTCCTGGGGTTCGACCATCGGCCTATGCTCCTTCAGTTTTGCAGACCCCAGCCAAGGCCTTCTGGAGCTCCGCCTTTTCGCTTTCAAAATGCGTGGCTCACTCATTCAGGGTTCCAAGCAGTGGTTGCGCAGCATTAGCCCCACGGGGAGGGGGCCTTGAGTCGCTCCTTAGCCCAGTTCTCTCAGCACCTTACGCGGTGGAACCAGCAAGTTTTTGGTCATATCTTCTACCGGAAAAAGAAGTTGGTTGCTCAGTTGGAAGGGATCCAACGTGCTATGACGACCAATTCGCGGGATTCGCTGTTGATGTTGGAGGACATTTTGAGTCGGGAGCTATTACAGGTCCAGAGCGGGGAGGAACTGTTTTGGCACCAAAAAGCTAGGTGTGATTGGATTTCGAAGGGTGATCGCAACACTAAATATTACCATACCATCATCTTGGCCAAGCGAAAGCAACTACGCATTGAGTGTCTTCGGGACTCCTTCGGGAATGAAGTTTCGGATCCTGCCCAGTTGCGCCGCCTTCTCCAACATTATTTTGTCCAACTGTATACCCGATTTTGGGCGCCTTCCCGGCCCTTACCGGGGAGCAGGTTCAGGTGCTTTCTAACCCTCTCCAGGAGGAGGAGATCAGGAGTTCGGTCTATGCTATGCATCCCAATAAAGTCCCAGGGGTGGATGGCTTTAATGCCCTCTTCTTTCAACACCACTGGGGGACAGTTGGGCCGTCTGTGGTATCGTTTATCCAACAGGTCTTTGGTAAGGAACGGTGGGATCTGGATTTAAATCTCACCATGTTGGTGCTCATCCCCAAGATCCAGTCCCTGGTCCAAATCTCTCAGTTTCGCCCGATCAGCCTGTGCAACGTCCTCTACAAGATTATATCGAAAGTGGTGGTAAATCGTTTAAAAGCGCATATGGCCCATCTGACAGCGAAACATCAGTGTAGTTTCATCCCGGGCAGGCATATCACTGATAATATTATTATAGCCCAGGAGGTTATACATTCGATTCGCAAGCGGATGGAGCCAACAGGATACCTAGCCTTAAAAGTGAACCTAGAAAAAGCCTATGACCGGCTTCGATGGCAGTTCATCCAGGAGACCCTATTAGAGATTGGTCTAACTGAGAATTTAGTCTGGGTCATCATGCGGTGTGTCACGACTACTTCGATACAGATCGCCTGGCAAGGGACGATCTCTGAGCCTTTCCGGCCCTCGCTGGGCCTCCGGCAAGACAACCCTCTCTCCCCTTACTTTTTTGTTGTATGTATGGAGTGTTTTGGGCACCTCATTACTCGAGAGGTGGGATGTGGAGTGAGGAAGCCGATCAAGCTCAACCGCACGGGATCCCTATTTAATTTTATTTAAAACTTTACTTTCAACTAAACATTCAATTATAACACTATTTCATTAATTTCAAAATATATACTGGATTTGCCGTCTGACACGTCTCTCTGTCAAGTTCTATATTTCTGAAAGGTTGTGCTTTTGAAGGAACAAACAGAGGCTGGTGATGATCGTTATGGTGCGGTGGTCATGCCTGGTGATCTAAAGATGAACAACAGCGGGGGCTCCTCCATAACTGGAGGAGGAGGATCGACATGGCTATCACCAAAATCAGTGTCAACGTCGGGGAAGAGGATACAGAGAGAAATGGCAGAACTCAACCTTGAACCACCTCCTGATTGTTCTGCTGGTCCTATGGGTGATAATCTCTACCACTGGGTTTCCACGTTCATTGGCCCTCCAGGTCTCTCTCTCTCTCTCTCTCTCTCTCTCTCTCTCTGTTTGTTTCTATTGGGTTCTTGTTTATTTTTCCTTTCCAAACTCCACTTTTTGAGTTTTCTGAATTTTGGTTTAGTTTATGCTCTTCTCTTTTCTGGCGTGAAAGTTCTAACATTTTGTTTCCTTTTTATAACATAATTGAGTCTTCTTTGTTGTTTGATTGCTTTGTTGATCTTTCTTGATGATTCAAACGTTCACATTATTTGCTTTTTTTATTGTGATGAGATTCATTTGAATTGAACAAACTCTCTTATTTCTTGGTTTTCATATTTTTAGTACCTTCGTTCTCGTTTTGTCATGCCAGTATACGTTGTGCTTCTTTGCCTGGCTGGGTAACTTCTGTTTCTGGCTATCAAGTTCACATCACTGAACTATGATGTTCATATTGGTGAACTCGAGAAATTTACCTTCAAAATACAGTAATGCATAAAATCTACTGATTTCTTTAGACTTTTGGGCTCTCAACTTTCAGTTTTTTTCCCTCTTTTAGCCCCGCAATTTGTGACTCATTTTTGGGATTCTGTACCACGCTTGTTCGGATGGAAAAATCGGCATGACATGTATTTTACCATTAACATTCAAATGATAACTTCAATTTTGAGCTGGAATTCTGGCTGTAAACTTTTAGTATAATCCAAGACTTATGTCAATGTTCACCAATTTGTTCTGTTCATATTTGCAGGAACACCATATGAAGGTGGTATATTCTTTCTGGACATGTTATTTCCACCTGAGTATCCATTCAAAGCTCCAAAGGTATGCTTGTGCATGTCCAACATAGCATGCCGCTTAAAATTCTACAATTAAGTATACAGTTATACTGTTTTTAGTCATATTTGCAGATATGTGTGTTTACACACCTATTTTTCCTAAAAGAGAAGATCTTGTTTCTTTCATCTCCTTTCCACTTGTAAGTAAGCCATATGAAATTCCTAGATTGAACAACCTGAAAATGTGTGAATGAGGTTAGGGAGTTTGGATATTAGATAATAGGCATGGGCTCCTGTTTACTTTAAAGTTTTGACTCTATGGTCATAGCATTTTCAAGTCCATTCTTGTTGATATGTTGCACAAGGGACAGTCCATTTGTCTGACGAAACATAATGTTGTTTTGTATTTGCAGCA
Source organism: Erythroxylum guanchezii (assembly GCA_025629825.1). Taxonomy (NCBI): domain Eukaryota; kingdom Viridiplantae; phylum Streptophyta; class Magnoliopsida; order Malpighiales; family Erythroxylaceae; genus Erythroxylum; species Erythroxylum guanchezii. The sequence goes on from JAOTAX010000002.1 coordinate 30,811,590, forward strand.
TCTGTCATTCACAAGTGCATTGTGCTATGATATCTTTGTGTATGTCTTTATAAATATAAGAGACTGCAAACCATCAAGCAATGTAATAACTGGCCAGCATACTAGTGGTATTTAGGTTGTTTGACGAAGTTTGACACATTGGTTTAGGCAGGGTTGCTGATTCCAATTTTATTGGTTTGCATCCATAGGTCTGATATATGTTTTTGTGTAGGATCTAGTCCTATGACTTACAGGTAAATTTTCTTTTTTTTCCCTTGAGTTCTCCTTTCTAGGCCTTATGATTGCTATTTAGAAAACTGATTTTGATAAGCTTTCTATCAACTATTTTCACGAAAGATTCTCAGTGCTTTTTTATTTTTCATAATGCCCTTCAAATAGGTTGAATACATAGAGTTTTTAGAATAGGAATCTGCTAATTTATTCTCCTATTAAAATAGACTTATGAAAATAATATGATTCCTAATTGAGATAACTACTGCCTAAATAAGATAATTGTTGCTATTATTTCCTAATCAAGCTGATCTTTTTGTATATTTTCTTTCATAAGAATGCATCTTGCGTATCATTACTCTCCCCTAGACAAAGAGTTTGTTCTCAAGCTTGAACTCAGGATAACTCTCGATATCCTAACCCTCTTTTATCCGCTTCCTTCATCCTCTTCTTCAGATTCTAAGTATTCTGCTCAAAACAGCTTTTTACATTTATGTCTCCAATAGCATGCTCCATCACAATTCAAGGAAAGCCCCTTTTCTCTTCGTTCCCCTATCTCTACCTTAGTCAATTTCTTAACAAAAGGCGCAGGAGCACTTCCCACACTAGAAACAACCCCGTGACCCACACCCACACTCCCTTCTCATCCTATAGAATTTCCTAACGCAACCCTCGATTTGTTCCAGAAAGTGGTAGCCTATTGACTCCCTTCTGTAGCAATTGGAGCACTTCTCAATCTCCTTTCATGTGTGTGGGCCAGGTTTATGGCTGCCCCATGCTATTCGGTTACTGTTGCTCCACTTCCAGTCAAAGCCCTTCCATGAACCTAGTAGTAAACAACCCAACCTGCTGCCTTTTTAAGCTCTGTTGTGTGCGCCAACAAAAGTCTGAAATTCCCTCTTGTACGCCTCCATTGTCCCAAAGTGTTTCAAAATAGCTAAATTCACCCAATGGGTTAAGACTCATGGGAGTTCCAAACAATAGGTGATATTGTTTCTTGAAAAATTTCCAATCTCATCGAATTCCTCTTACTCCACCTTAGAAAACTACAGTTGTGCCTCTCCATTAAGATGGAATGTTTCTAGCCCCATTTTCCCCTCTCCTGGGGTTCGTTGGTTTTCGAAGAATTGCTTTACCTTGTAAATCCAAACAAGAGGGCGATTAGAACCATCATAGTTGCGGAATTCTAACTTAGAATACATAGGAGCAGTGCTTAAACCGGCTGGCCTTGCACTTTTGTTTGTCATCCTCTTTATATAAGTGTGGTTACTGCTATCAGCTTCCCCCTGTTGGTCTCTCAGCAAATAGCCTGCAGAAACTCCTTAAATTGAGCATTCTAGCATTCTTCTACATTTGCTAATCACGCTGCCCTTATTTCATAAACACATCTACTTTAGTTGACATATCACACAAGTTGTCTATGACCTTGGGCTTTGATACCAAATTGATATGTATTTTTGTGTAGGACTTAGTCACGAGATAGCTTACAAAGAAATCCTATTTTTCCTTACTATTCTTCTCCTTCTTTGCCCTTATGGTTGTTGTTTATAAAACTCATAAAACTCATACTTGACAAGCTTTCTATCAACTATTTTTACAATAAATTCTTATTGTTTTCTTTTTCATTGTAATCACCTTTAAATAAACTCAATAAATAAAGATTTTAGGAAGTAAAATAGAAGAGGAATCAGCTAATTTATTCTCCTATTAACATAGACTTGTGAAAATAATAGACTTCCTAAATAAGATGACTCCTGTCTAAATAAGATAACCACTGCAATTATTTCCTAATCAAGCTGATCTTGTTTATTTTCTTTCTTAAGAATGCATCTTGCATATCAAGGTCTTGTTTCAGTTGACTGTTTGCACTAAAGAAAGATTATGCATACTGGCAGGATAAGCTCCTGGGTATTCTTGAATCACTGGTTGGAGCGTAAGCTCCATTACTTTATTCACTATCTTTTCTGCTTTATCATGAGTGTGCTTTGCAGGTAGTATTTAGAACCCGCATCTACCATTGTAATGTTGATTCAGCCGGCAATCTTAGTTTGGACATTTTGAGGGATAGCTGGAGTCCAGCTCATACAATTACAAAAGTGCTTCTTGCAATCAGATCAATTTTCAGTCATCCTGACCCTTGTAATACATCCCTGCCTGTTCTACATACTTTAAGGCTTTATTTTTCTGTGCCTATTTACTTGCTATGTTTATGCTTGTTCACTGACTCAATATTGCGTTTATATGCCCTAATGTGTGGTGATTTTCCTTTTTGACGGTGGGAAGTTGTGAGAGAACTTTTATATGACCACTCTTTGAATGCTCTTGTTGAATGCCATTCCTTTCATTGCTTAATACAGTTAAAACGTTTAGGATAGACCATTCCTGAGAAAGAGTATGTCCACTCGCAACTTAAATATTGGAAGATATGTTTATACAAAAATTTTAAATTGGACTTTATTGAATTCCTCGAAGACTGTCTTGTTTAAATTTTTTAGCATTTATTTTTGTACCAATTCAGCTTCGTGATGGAAGCCTTATTTGGAATTATAATATTGTCCTTTTGCAGATAATCCTGCTTCTCCTGGTATTGCTCACCTGTACTTGGGAAATAAAGCGAAACATGATGAACTTGCTGCAGAATGGACATTACGATTCGCCAAGTGAATATGATGTGGTCAAACTGCACAAGTTCCTTGTTGCAGTATCATACCAACATTTGTAGAAAGAAAGCAACTCTTTTAATAGCATAATCCAAGCTTGATATTGTTCCATTTTCGATAGGGTCTACATGTTAAGCTTACCAGGAATTGCTGATTCCTAACTTATGCAAGGCTACCAGTGTTATATAAGGTGATAACTCTCCTTGTCATTCATCAACAAATTGTGTACAATACTCGTTGAAGATATCTTTATTTTAGTCCAAAGTAAAAAATTTCCAGTAGAATTGAAAAGTAGAACCTAGAAAGTTCTGACAACCAAGAGATTAGAAGGAAGTCGTGCACGTCCAAGCAAATTGAAAATTGGAGCCTAAGTAGGATTTAAGATTATAGCTGGGGCAGTGTTGTGCTACCTTCAGCAAAACCATTCCAGTTCTTCTAGTCACTCCTGTAAAATAGTAATTAAGCTTGCAGTTAACGGTTAAGACAGCCCTTGATGTTGCGTTCCACTTCTCATCATTGTACAGAACTCTTGGTAGTTGATCCTCCCGTCCTGCGCATTGAAGCAATATCAGTGCAAGTCATCCAAGACGAGAAATTTCAGGAATCAATATCGGATAAGACCTACATTATCTGTATCCACTTCATTGATTATTTGCCTGATGCTTGCTTCGTCTCCCATTCCATACTCTTTCATTGCCAACTCTAACTCATCCCTTGTTATAAATCTATCACCAAAGTGATTGAAAAAAAAAATTCATGAAATAAGTTATCGAAAAAAACCATGTTCAAATCCCCAAATGTGTGCTTCTAATCAGTTTCGAATTGCTTATACTAGGACTACTATAGAACACCCTAAACAGAAGGAAAACTTTAAAGTATCAAAAATCAATTTAAGAAGACCAGGGAGATAGGGCAGAGGGGAATAGTTAGGAATTGCAGTCTTTCATTTAGTTTAAACTTGTTCAAGCACTGAAGAATAGTATAGATCCAGGAGGAGAAAAACTCACCCGCTGCTATCCTTATCAAAGTGCTGAAATGCTTTGAATAGGTGTTCATCTCTTTCCAATTTATACCTATGCATTGTGGCTGAAATGAATTCAATGTAGTCAATTGTTCCATTGCCATCCACATCAGCCTGCCCAAAGATAAATGATGATAATACAGCTTCGACATGTTTTGAGAGAAAATATGAACAAAGTATCTCTATGCTAACGTACAGCTTCCATGAGTTGCTTGACTTCCGTTTCTGTCAGCTTTGAACCAAGGCGAGCCAAACCTGATCTCAGTTCCTCGTAAGTGATAGTGCCACTATTGTCAGTGTCCATATTCGTGAACATTGCCTTGAGACCTTTAATCTCATCTTGCGACATGTTTTGTGCAATGACCTATTTAAAGTGGATTGTTGGAACAAAAACAGATGAAAACAGAGCAATTCATGCTTGTATAACTTAAAAATTCAGGAGAATTAGGATAGAGAGAATTTACATTCAATGCGAGCTTCTTGAGCTTATTCATGGCTCTGAACTGCTTCAATCTAGAGAGCACTGCACTGTCTATTGGCTTGTCTGAAGCTGCGTCTCCATCTTTGATCCAGGGATGCTCTAATCAAATGCAAAGATTTTAGCAAGAATAATTAAAACTAGTATAAAAAGCCATACCATAAAACCAAGCAGATGACGGGACAGGGGAGCAATGGTCAACTTCCTTTGACAAAACAACATAAGTTGTGCCAACAGAACAGGTTGTTATTCTTCTTCTTTTTTTCTGGAATGCTAAATGAGATACTGATGTTTAACAAAAGTTAATAGGTTAACTTAAGCAGAATAGGGCACAATACAGAGACTAATTAGAAACATCAAACCCCGACATCTTGTACATTTCTTCCGTCAAGTAGTCTCGCGTCTCACGTCAGGGGTTCTAGCTTAGCTTCTTGCATGCGCTTCCAGATGCTTAGAATCAACAGCAAGGCCCGAGGCATTTCGCGATTTGAGAACCTGTGAGTAGTTGTGCAAATGTTTATGATACCAGATTGGATTCAAACACTTCTCTCTGTGGAACAGGTTGTGATTTGGGATGGATTGCATAATGGGGCGAGATGCACCAGGTACATATGCTATGCACTGATGATTGAGCTCCCTTCCTTCACTGCTTTGCTTGTCCTTTCAAAGATTATCTCGTGTGTGTGAGTCTGGGACTGGTTGTTAGTAAGCCCCTGCCTAGGGGAGGACCCAATTCTCCCTATAAGTTGAACTGCATGTGTTCTTGAGTCCCTTGATGGTAATCAGTTCTCTTAGTCGATTAACTATGAAATTGAGTAGGCCCGGTGGTTCTTGTTTAGTTTTTAGAATCCTTCACCCAAATTTCATAAAGTCCCCGCTGAAACTTAGCAGGAAAATTCTGAAATCTGTGTGACTGTGTCATTTAAGTGACTGAGTGAGCATAGCCCTGGAATTGCATTCGCTAGGTTGGTAGGAGGAGTAAAGAGTGTTAGAGATTATGATCTGAATCAGATCTGATTCTATATCTTTAGGAATCACGAAATGTATTAGGGATACGATTATGATTTAATTTGATTAGGATTATAATTATAACTTACCTTATATGAATAAGACAATCTCGGAGTGAGAGCCAATGTTCCAAATACTATGCCGGATTCAGTATCGGATTGAGTTCTGGTACAATATTGTACTGGTATCGGTTAATACCAGGTACCGTTTCGTGTAATTTTTTAAATTTATGAAATAGTTTTCGATTTTTTTTTAAAATTTTAAAATAGTTCATTGTCATATTGTACAGTTGTACTGTATATTTTTAACTTTATCTTCAAAAATTATAATAATAAATAATAATTTTAATTTTAATTTATTTTATAAAATTAATTTAATAATTACTAATAAATATAATTAATTTCAAATATATAAAATTCAAATAAATTTTGATTTAATAATTAAAAATATATAAAATAAATATTAGTTTATAAATAATAATTTTAAAATTATTTATTTTAAAAAATAAAATATTTTTATTAATACTTTATTAATAAATATTATATCATTATCGTCATCACACCTAGTATGAAATTTTGCAATATTTTAATAAAAATATTAAAATAAATTTAAATAAAATAATTTATTTATAAGTTTTATTTAATTTATAATTATTATTAGTAATAAAAATATTTATTTTTATTTTAAAAACAAAATTAAAAATTCACAATAATTATAAAAGTCAAAGTAAATAAAATAACTAATTAAAAATTTTGAAAAAAAGAGAGGGGGAGGAGAGGCGAGAGGGAGGGAGAGAAAGTTTAAGAATTTTTGAAAATTTTGCAAAAGAGTCCCTCTTTTTTTAAAATTTGGGATATCAACCGATATTTTAAATACCGGCCTATACCGATCGGTACTATTCGAAACCGGCCAGTACCAACCGGTATTTAAACTAGATACAATCGACCTCCATTTCGTATCGGTTTTAGTCCGGTACGATATCCTAAACCCTGGTTAACAAAACAGGTTGTTGCATCTAATATTTGGATAATCTTCTCAAAGCAACTTCAAAAGGTAATGAACGACATGCAAACTACAATTTTGTAACCTTAAACTCTCATTTACCACCCGTGGCCATGCTTTCCAAAAAAAGAATATCTTTAGGTTTTCAGAATCACGGAAAAAGATATACGATAAATAATAACTCATAAAGAAACCAAGTCATTATTAAGGAAACAGAATAGCAAGCTGAAAATCGAAAGACATACCAAGCACTTGCGCAGAAGTTATTCGTAATTTGGGGTCCTGAGTCAGCATCTTCGTGGTCAAATCCTTGGCACTTTCTGATATTGAGGGCCATGGTTCACTTTCAAAATCAATATCTCCTTTCAGAACCGCATCAAATATCTCCTCCTCATTTTCTGCAACCAATCAAATTGATATTAGCAATCTGCAAAGTCTGATAATCATGAAAACCATTCTCGATCGTATTTACCACCCCAAAAAGGAGGTAGCCCACAGAGTAGAATATACAGTATAATTCCTGCACTCCAAATATCTATCTCCTTTCCATAACTACGCCGTAATACTTCAGGAGCAATATAATAGGCGCTTCCCACTATATCATGGTAAACTCTACCTGTAAGATATTCAAGGCACGATGAGAATTAATGGACATAAGCGTTTAATAAGGTGGAAAAATTGTAATTAGACACTAAATTCAATAAACTCATGTACGAACACATTTTTCATGAAAGAGTGAACACGAAACATACCAGAATTTCGTTATAGACAGGACGACCAAAGAATATTAAGGTTGTCTCTCATGAAGTTAAACCATATCATGCACTGAAATAAAGGATTCAGAGTAGCTGGATGATAAAAAGCCAAGAAATCGATAGCTGATTTTGTGTTGCAGACGCAACGTTTTATTAAAGCTACACACAGTGACTTTGTAGTCGTTTTTAATTCACACACACTTGTTGCTTACCGTTAGCATGGCTGCCAAGTGTCAAAGGGCCATTTGCTGAGTATGTTAGGTTGTTGTAGGAAGTACAGTATCTTGACGATGGTGTGATTTCTTCTAGTTCTATGCTGGGGGGATTGGGACTGTATCCCTAATTTGGATCCTCCTCTTTCTATTAATACAACCATCAGATTTTCCCTCATTTTCGTTCATTTCTACGTCCCCTGTTTTTACTGATATATTTTGGTGTCAGAGCGCGATTGCAATGGTGACCACATCGGAGCTTTAAACCAGACTCAATTCTATGAAGAAAGAGTTGGATGACAGAGAAAAGGAGCTGGAGAAATTATCGACGGAATTAATTGCTAAGTTTCAGGAGGTGTTGAAAGCTATCAACCAAGGGAAGAGAGTTGAAGAAGAAGGAGAAAGCAATATCTAGAGAAAGGATAGGAATTCAGAACAGAATCGTTAGGCAAGAATAGAAAATCAAACCACGAAGGTGACGTTCCCTAGTTTGATGGTACAGATTAGAGTTATCGCATGTAAAGGGGAAGGCATTGGCAACACCAATATCTCAAGAATTGAGATAATGTACCCCTTATCTGACCGGAGCTAATGCTGTAGATTTGATGAGTCTCTATTTAATAACCCCATTGCTGATCTAATGCACCTAAAGCAGTTTGGTGGTGCCGAAGAGTACATAGAAAATTTGGATGAAATAAGTGCTAGAGCTACTTAGACAGCTTTGTAGCACTAAGTTGTTTCTTGGGTGGATTGAAGGGTCTTTGTATCTAATGTGAGGAAAAACATGCCTACAACCACAAATGCAGAAACGCCAAGTTGTTTGCCTTTGTAGAAGAGGTTGTAGAGGAGGAAGATGTCGAAAGAGCCATAGAAGCAGGGAGTGACAATCGAAACTACAAGTTTGTAGAAATTGATGGTGAGGAGAACAGAAAGGAAGTTCATGTCTCGCTGAATGCTATACAGGGAGAAATCGGTGATCACACAATGAAGGTGAGGGTTTTATCAAGAGATAGCCAGTGTATTTCCTCATAGTACAGGTAGTACACATAATTTTTTGAGTTTTAAGCTAGGGAAAGCATTGGGTCTAAAACGTCAGGTTGCTAAAAGATACAGAGTCACGGTTGCTAATGAGGAGATAGTGGACATTACCTCTTGCTGCGAGAACCTGAAGCGGATATGTGGCAATGCTGTATTTCACACAGATTTTCTCATACTACTGTTTATTTTATTAATCGACCTTTTACTAAGGTTGTGAGCGACAAAACTCAATTTGAGGTATGGTATGGAGTTAAACCAATAGTTAAGCATCTCATGATGTTTGGGAGTCACTTTTCAAAAAAAAGAAAAAGATGTTTGGGAGTCTTATGTTACTCGCTTGTACCAGATTTTAAAAGAGATAAACTTTACAAAAGGGCTGCTGTAGGGATCTTTGTTAGTTGCAGGTTCGAAAGGTTATAGAATCTTTGATGTTGAAACAGGAAAGCTCAGTGAGTAGGGATGTGAAGTTTGATGAGTATGCAACATAGAATTGGTAAATGAATGAAGATAAAGTTGCTGAAATTAGTCAACAAGGAGTTGGCATTTCTCATGATCAAGTTGAGGCTGAAGAAAAATCATAATTAGATTTGGATACTGAAGTTTCACCGAGAGCCACTAGACTCTTGACTGATATTAATAGATGTAATGCAGTCATTTTGGACTCTTCAGATTATGATGAAGTTTCAAAATCCAATGAGTGGAGAACAACAATGCAGGAGTTAAATATGATTGGAATCTGGTACCTAGACCTGACAACAAGAATGTGATTGGTGTAAGAAGGGTTTGCAGAACCAAACTTAATTCAAATGGTCCTATCAACAAACATGAGGCAAGATTTGTTGTCAAGGGATATTGGCAAGAGTATGGTATTGATTTTATAGATTAATTTGCTCCAATTGCAAGATATGACACAATAAGGCTATTGATAGCCTTGGCTGCTCAAAATGGCTGAAAATTTTCCCAACTTAATGTAAAGTCAACCTTCTTAAATGGTTTACTTGAAGAAGATATTTATTTGCGCAACTAGAAGAATTTCGAACTTCAGATGGTAAAGAGAAAGTTTGCAAGGCTTTATATGGACTAAAACAAGCTCTTAGAGCTTGGTACAAAAGGATTGATATTTATTTGAGAAGTCTTGGATTCAGCAGGAGTATGAATGAGCATACTCTTTATGTGGAGCAGGCTCATGGTCATTTGTTGATCGTTTGTCTATATGTTGATAACTTGCTAGTCACGAGAAGCAACTCAACCTTAGTAGTGAGTTTCAAGAAAGAGTTGCAAAATGTGTTTGAAATGACTGATTTAAGGGAGATGATGTTTTTTCTTGGCATGAAGATTAATCAAACTCAAAAAGAGATGTTCATTTGTCATAGAAAATATGCAGCTGAGATTTTGAAGAAATTCAGCACGCAGAATTGCAAGCCTGTATGCACTCGTTTGGTGCAAAATGAGGGATTGCGCAAGGAAGATGGAGCAAGTAAAGTGTATGTGGGGGTTTACAGAAGTTTAATTGGCTATTGTTGTAGATACAACAACAAGACCTGATCTTATGTATACAGCAAGCCTGTTATCAAGATTTATACAGGATCCTAGTGAATTACACTTGGGGACTGCAAAAGAAGTGCTTAGATATGTCAAAGGAACAGAAATTTTTGGAATTTGGTTCAGCAAATGAGCTTATTCAATGCTGACTGGATATGCAGAAAATAACTGGGCTGGTTCTGTCAAGGATATGAAGAGCACTTCTAGATATGGATACTTCTTGAATTGGTGCATTCAGTTGGAATTCGAAAAAGCAAGGATCAGTTGCACAATCAGCTATCAAGGCAGAGTATATCTCTGTTGCAACTGCTGTCAACCGAGGTATTTGGCTGAGAAAAATTCTGAATGATTTGAAGCAACAATAGAAGGAAGCTACAGAAGTATTTTGTGACAATTAATCATCTATTGTTATGGAAAAGAATTCGGTGTTTCTTGGCCGAACCAAGCACATAAAAATCAAGTATCATGCTGTAAGAGAAGCTAAAAAAGAGAAAGAAGTGGAGTTGAAGAACTACAAGTCAGAGAATCAAGTTGCTAATATTATTCAAAAAAGCATTACCAAAGCCAAGGTTTGAAACACAAATACTTATACTTGGTGTTTCCAGTAAAAACATCAGGAAGGAGTGTTGATGTAGTGATGATTTTGCTGTCAATTTACACGACTACCTTCTTGGTATTTTAGTTACACTTGAGCAGCTTATTTGCTGCATAAATTTAGGAACTAAACTATCATATGTTGTTGTGTTGTTCCCTAACGTGTGAACCTTCTTAAATTTTGGGAAGCAAAATAATATAAGTAGAATAGTTTCTTTTCTTTCTAAGGAGTAGGCGGGACTTGTAAGCATATAGCTCAGTTCCAAGTGAGCCTTTTCAGCCAATTTTTCGTTTGTTCTCCTTAGCTTTCAAAAGCCAACAGAAACAAACGTTGCCTACTCTTGTCGCACAAAGTTTAAGACAGTGGCCAAGATGATTGTGATCCACAGACCACTATTCCTTAGTAGCTCAGATTAGATGTAAGTTGAAGCATTCCAACAATCTAATTCAATCATCAAGCAAAATCATGTCTAGTTGAACGCATTCTAATAATTTGAGGTGACCAGTATTAAAAATCTCAAAATTGAGAAGCAACAATCCAGTCAATGTTACAATTGTAACTTGAGCCAATTAAGCAACCAGTTAGATCCCTATATAGCATAGCCAATAAATACTCAACACGGAGACAGGAGGATTAAGAGATTAACCTTCCTCAATGAACACAGAAAGTCCAAAATCAGTTGCTTTGAGTGTGGCTCCCTCATCCTTGCTAGAGAGCAAGAAATTCTCCGGCTTGAGATCACGATGCATCACTCCCATAAAATGGCAAGCGTGAACCACATTTACTATATACCTACAGATTTTGGCAGCATCTCTCTCCGAATAATGCCCCTTTTCGATGATCCTATCAAAAAGCTCCCCACCAGCACAAAGCTCCATCACAAGGTGAACAGATTGCCTATCCTCATAGGCACCCCTGAACTGCACAATGTTTGACTGACCAGACAAATGCTGCATTATATTAACCTCCTTCTTGATGTCTTCTCTGTCATGCTTATTGGACAGCTTTCGTTTAAGAATGGATTTGCAGGCATATTCGTGGCCAGTTGATTTTTCCGTGCACAAGTAAGTAATACCAAAATGGCCTCTGCCCAGTTCTTTGCCTAATGTGTAGTATTCTCGAATATCGTCAAAGGGTTTTCCCAAAATGGTATTAACTTGTCTTTGAGCTTGCGTAGCTTTTACTCCAACTGGCTGCAGAGCGGAAGGAACATCTGCCCTGCGCTGTTGAGCTCTTGGTTGTGGAGTTTGTACTTTTGATTGGTGGGCAACAAGTTGAGATGAAGTTAGTGGTTTTTGTTGTTGCGGTCGTCGATTGTAAGGCTGCTGATGGTTCTGTACAGGATCATTGGAACCAAGCTTGTGGGCGCCAGTGTCTGGTTTTGAAGCTTCTTGCTTGCTGATACAACAACCCATGATCAAATGTGAAATTCAAAGAAAGAAATGAACAAAAAGCTCGAAAGTTTTGGCCCTCTGCAAGTACATACACTTCTAACAGGGTGATCAAAATGTTCCCTTTCGCATTGTTCCAGTTCAGAAAAAAGATAATCTTTTTAGGCAATTCGAAACAAGCCAATTCAGTGGATATCCACTGTTCTTTGCACTAAAACCGAAACAGCAAAAGAAAATGAATATTGGATTTGGATTATCTAAAATGACAAGATTAGTTTAGACAAAGAATTCGACAACAATTGGAACATGTTAATCTGCTTTTCTCTATTGATGCAACACTAGAGCCTTTATTTTTGAAGAATGGCCATTTCTTCACGGATCTTTGTTGACAAAATTGTGAATATTGACACATTGGTATCTCATTTCTTACATATAAGTTCATATTGACACATTGGTATCTGTGTTCATCTAATTTCTTACCTCTAAGTTCATATGCATAAAGCTAATGAATTTGCTTTTTGACTTTTCTTGAATTGTATAACCAAAAGCTGTAGATCCAATCAGTTGACTTTTCTTGAATTATATAACCAAAAGCTATAGATCCAATCAGTCTCCCTGCTCGCTTCCCGACATTTAAAAGAATACTATGCTCAAACTTGTATACATGACATGTATATTGATGTATTAGTAAATTCGTTTTTCTCATTTAACAGTATCCCAAAATTTAAAATTTTTATTTTATATTTTAATTATACGTAAAATAATTTAATTCTTTGATGTTGAAATTATGGCAAGTCATTTGAGTATATTTTAATATAATTACAATCCAGTTTCTTTATTTGATCTTTCATATTTTATTCCAACATGCTTCTAATACAATGCACAATAATTGCTATATTTTGATTTAATATTTTCTAAAAACAACAAATATTTTTATTATTTTTGTTAAATATTAGATTTATACTACCAATCCCAGTGACATATATTTTATTTAAAGAGGAGTTGTATATTTTAACCTAAACTATTAAAATATTTAGAGTATTGATCATTTCTTGTATATAGATTAACATTATTATTAATTTATTCATTCTATTTGGAATTTATAACAAGCATAACAAATACATTGGATTTCTCTATCGCAGAAGGGATAATGGAAACTATTAAAGCCTTTTGATTCCTTTTGAGTGAAACCATTGCCCCTTTAAGGGTTCCTTTTGAGTCAATAATCTCTATATCATCTTCCCTATTGAAACCTTGTTGCACAGACTAATAGGTTACACTCCCCTTTTTCTTTTAATTTACACGTCTCCCTCCCTCCCACTTTAGCTTTAAACTTTTTGCTAATTGAGCCTGTCCATAAAAATTCTCAACATTTTTTCCAAGGTTCTGGCCAGTCCATTTTTAAAGCTAAAGTTAGAACTCTAGTTGACATATAGGGAGCTAACCACAGACTTAACGAGGAATACTCTACCACCAGTAAGGGAAAGTATTGATTACTATAAGGTCTCGTTTAGTTGACAGGAAAGTAAAGTGAATTTAGAATATGATTCTTCGAAAAATAAATATATTGGAAGTAAAGATATTCACATGTTTGGATACTTATAAGAATTCTAATAGAAAAGTTGGGTGGATTCTTATTATAGTGTTTGGTTTACAAGAGTATTTTATGGAATGTAACTTAATTTTGACTTGTGTTTTTAATTATATCTCTACAAACCGAATAAAAATTGAAATCGTTAAATAAGGAAAAATATGAACCTGAAGATCAAAAATATTCAAAATCTAAATACCGGCTGATATTGGAAATTTTAAAAAATCGGAGAAATTTTCAAAAAATTTTGAAATTTTCCTCCCTCTCTCTTATCTCTCCTTCCCCCCTCCTTCCCCCCATTTTTTCAAAGTTTTTTTAATTAGTTATTTTATTTATATCAACTTTTATAATTATTTTGAATTTTGAAATTTTGTTTTTAAAATAATAATAAATATTTTATTACTAATAATAATTATAAATTAAATAAAACTTACAAAAATTATTTTTATTTAAATTTATTTAAATATTTTATATAATATTTATTAATAAAATGTTTTATTTTTAAAAATAAATAATTTAAAAATTATTATTTATAAACTAAAATTTATTTATAAATATTTTTAATTATTAAATCAAAATTTATTTGAAATTTATATATTTTAAAGACGTAAAGTAGAGAGAGAAGGAAGGGTTAAATTGGACAATATAATTTTTAGATTAAATTCCTGAGAAAATTAATCTAAATACCAAGAGGATGTTGGGATTTAGAATCCAGGGAAAGTGTTACTACTTTCTTTAAATTAGGAAACTTTTTACTTTTCTAACCTAACTATTCAGAAAAACGAACCAAACGTAATAATTTAAATTTTAGGAAAAAGATTACTTTCCTAGTTAACAATCCATGTCAACCAAACGAGGCCTAAGAGTTAATTCTTTTCTAAACCTTCTTTATTAATGAAGAACATTCTTTATCGTCAACCTTCTTGTGGTGATTGTAAGCCTCAAATACACAAAGAGGGTGTTTAATTTGTAGTTTAGTTATCATAGCTAGTCATGGAGACATCTATTGAGTACTATTTGAGATATAAGATAGCTTTTCTATTTATTGATTAATTGAATTGAGAGTTTCTTGAAAGTCTATACATTTCTCATTAGAATGAAAGTTGATTTCTCATGAGCCTTTTCAAGCAATAGGAGATCATTAATAGACATGAGATGGGAAGTTCTTAAACTCTTGCATTTAATATGGAATTGGAATGTAGTATTATAAGTAATATTATGGTATAACAATTTAGATAGTACCTCCATGCATAGCATAAATAGATAAAGGGACAAATGGTCCTCTTCTCGGATTCCTTTCTTGCTTTAGAACAACCTAGAAGGTTCTCCATTTACCAAACTTGAGTATAAGGGTTAAGAAAAGCACATGATTAGCCAGATTGCTAATTAAATTCCATCTTGAGTACCCATAACATATCTTGGAAAAGTACGATGTTATCACCTATGTGTTTCCTTTCTAAGAATGCAACTTAAGTTGAATTAATTATAAGACCTATAACTTTCTTCATTCTCTTAGTAAGAAGTTATATAATAATTTTATAAATGAAATATCAATAGGATATGCGTCTAAATCCCCAAAGGAATTATGATTATAACATTTAGGTACCAGGAAAATGAAAGTTTTATTTATGACTTTAAGAAGTTTACCTGATTCAAAGACTTCCAGTACTGCTTTTGTGATCATGTCCTTTATCTTAGGCCAAGCTTTTTGATAAAACTTCCCATTCAATCCATTAGGCCTTGGGGCTTTCTTAAGATACATCTCAATTACCACTTATTTAATCTGTATTGATTCAAAAGGAGATGTGAGGAACTAGTTCATTTTGCTAGTAAACTAATAAAGGACGACCTCAGTATTGAGATAGAAGAATTTGTTATAGCTTGTTCCCCTAAGGAATCTTTGAAGAAGGAATAAACCATATCTTTAAGTTGGGAATGAGAAGAGATTTGGTTATCATACTGATCAAGCAAGGCATCGATCTTGTTCCTATTTCTTTTGGCCAAGATGTAGTTGTGAAAAAATCTTATATTTCTTTCCCCCTCTTCCATCTATGTAATTGTTGACCTTCGTCTTAACAGGGAGATGCAGTTAAAAGTTGCTTTAGAATAGTTTTCAATGGCCCATCTCTCTTATCTTCCCTCTAGCCATCACTAGGGTGTTTATATATTTCATTTTGATATTCTCCAAGATACCCTCTGATTGCTTCACCTATTAGTAGAGTATCACAATAAGTATCCCTCTTTAGTTTTTCAATTCTTATTTGGTGTTGAATAATTTCTTAATAGCATCCATGAATCCCTTATGTTCCCCCAAGTAATTATTAAATATAAAGGGAATCTTTTGTTGTCTAATTAAAAGAATTTAT
>JAOTAX010000002.1:30837868-30852453 GCA_025629825.1 Erythroxylum guanchezii
AAAGGATTCCTAGGACTTACTGGTTACTACCGTTGATTTGTCCAAAGTTATGGAATTCTAGCTCGTCCTTTAACCGAGTTGACCAAGAAAGATTCTTTCAGGTGGAATGAGGTGGCTGCTAAAGCTTTCTCTAAACTCAAACAGTTACTCACATTTGTACTTATTTTAAAGCTTCCAAAATTTTCACCATCATTCACTATTGAATGTGACGCTTCATCACAAGGGGTAGGAGTTGTTTTATCACAAAAGGGTCACCCAATTACTTTTTTCTTTCTCAAACAAATTTAAATTTGCATATGATAAGGAGTTACTTGCACTAATGCTTTCTTTGCAAAAATGGAAGCATTATCTTCTAGGGAGGCATTTCTTTGTAAAGATTGATCATTGCAGTTTGAAGTTTTTATTGGAGTAGAAGATTGCTACTAGTGAACAACAACAACTTTTAATCAAACTTCTACCCTTTGATTTTACTATCATATATTAACCTGGAAAGGGGAATATTGTGGCAGACTCTCTATCCCGTTGACCTCATTTTATGCAGTTATTAATTCCTTTTTCAATAGAATTTGATAAGCTCCTGATAGTCCTATAACAAGACCCCATGACTACAAGAATTATAGAGCAATTACAGAAAGATCATGCATCTATTCCTGATTATTCTAGTCAGAATGGATGCCTTTATTTTCAAGGAAAGCTTGTCATCCCAGCTAATTTACTTTTAAGGGAGAAGCTTATGGCTGAAGCACATGATACCCCTTCTGGTGGATATGGAGGATCTTTCAAAACAATCAAGAGGCTTTCTGCTGGGGTGTTTTGGCCAAGTATGTGGAATGATGTTAAACATTATGTTCAAAACTGCTTCGTATGTAAACGAAACATGTATGAGACATTATCTCCAGTGGGTTTGCTTTAACTACTGCCGATCCCACAGAGGGTATAAGAAGACATCTCGATGGACTTCATTAATGGATTGCCGAAATCTAATGGATATGATACTATTTTGTTTGTGGTAGATCGATTATCTAAATATGCCTATTTTGTGGCACTAAATCACCCATATTCTGCAAAAATAGTTGCTGATGTGTTTTGCAGGAAAATTGTTCGGTTACATGATGTTCCAAGAAGCATACTATCGGGATAGATTGTTCACTAGTTCCTTTTGGACATAAATTTTTAAGCTTAATCAGACAAAGTTACGAATGGAGAGAGCTTACCACCCATAATCAGATGGACAAATGAAAGTTGTTTATCATTGCTGGGAGGTTTATCTCAGATGCCTTGCAAATGAGAAGCCGAAGATTTGGAGTCGTTTCTTGTGCTGGGCAAAATTTTCATTCAACACCAATTTCCATATGGCGACAAACACTACTCCTTTTCATGCTATGTATATTCGTGACCCTCCTACCTTACAAGTGTATTGTCGTGATGATACTCACATAGCAGAATTGGAAGAACAACTTGTTGAAAGGGATGCTATATTACATGTTTTAAAGGACAATTTACTCAAAGATTAAAATAGCATGAAGGCACAAGTGGATAAGAATCATAGCGAAAAATGATTTGAAATTGGTGATGTTGTCTTCTTACAAGTCCAACCATACAGGCAACATTCTTTAGCTAGGCGTATGAATGAGAAGCTTTTGTCTCGATTTTTGGTCTTTATAAGATTCTCAAACGTTGGGGTCCAGTAGCGTATAAACTAGAGCTCCTTGCTAACGCCAAGGTGCATCCTATTTTCCATGTCTCACTACTTAAAGAAGCTAAATGACAACTCTCCACCAATTCATCAGCTCCATTATCTTTGAATTCCAATTGGGAGTTTGATGTGGAACCTCAAAAAGTATCGGCTCACCGTTGGATTAAGCGTGGTAATGAATTAGATTTGGAATTGCTCATCTTATGGTAGAACCAACCTTCTAAAGATGCCAATTGAGAATCATATGATCTATTACAGCAACGATATCCCTATTTTTACCTTGAGGACAAGGTGACTTTCCAAGGGAGGGGTACTGATAGACCACTAAAGACATACTTTCGCAAGAAGACTAAGTCAAGACTAGATAATGTAATTAGTTGGCAACTATTAGAGGAAAAATAAAAAGAGTTGGTAGTTTCAGATTTTCAGTAGAAATGGGCTACTTGTTAGTTTCCGAATTTCAGTAGAAGTGGGTTACTTGTTGTTATCTACAATTAGGATTCATTATTATTTACAAATAAGTCTCTAGGAGTCAAGTCTATACATTGGTCTATAGTAATTGTCATTAGGTGTGCAATCTTTCTATTTTTAAGTATATTCTTAGAGTTTAGGCAGTTCGAATTATCTTTTATTACTAGTGTGGTTGTCTGTGAAATTTTCCAATACTCTCCATATCAGTTTATTTGCACTCAAGAAATAATTGTATTTTTCCTTTTCAAAGCGTATTCTTTATTTCGTTCTAGTTCTACCGTAATATTAGATAGGAAATTTTTAGTAGAAAGGAGTTCAGATTCTTTTTCCGATATTATTAGGTCTAATCTTGTCCAATGGTCAAAATGATAGTATTTTGGGCATTTTAGAGGTTACCCAAAACGACTTCATTTTAGGTATTAAACAGGATTAGCCATTAATATTGTAAAGAGGATCTTCGGTGAAAAGGAAGCAACAGAAAAAATTAAGACGGGCAGCCCCACCAGACGCATGGCCAGCTCCCCCATCCTGAGACGTCGTAATTAATCATAATACTCCCGCCAACCATGTCACAATTTTCGTACGAGAGAGAGAGAGCAGTCGTCTGTTTGGAACGTGCAAGGTGGGAAAACAAGCGGCGGCAAGTACTAAAGGCATTCATGACACTAGCAACAGCAAGCAATTACATCTCAGTTTTCAATTCATGCCTCTGTGGTTCCCACAAAATTTCTTTATCTCTTTTAAAATACAGCCAGCTGTTCTCTACCTCTAGTCCCCACACTCATTACTTACCCACCTCTAACTCAAGTACCCTCTCTCCCTCTCTCTCCCCCACATACTCTGAATTCCAAGCTACAAAATTTCTTCCCTCTTTTCCCTTTATTGTCCTCCATTTATGCTTCTCTGCTGTTCTTTAACTGTTTGGTTCTTTTGGTAGTGACAAAGGTGGAGGCATGAATGAAATGGTGACTTGCAACATGATTCTACTTGAACTGTTTCTGTTGCTTTTGAGTGAGTTCCACCTCTTATTCTCCATTCCTTTAACTTGGTTTACTCGTTTTAGCTTGATCTGTGAGCTATCTCTCTACTTGTTGCGTATTCTGGACTTCAATTTGTCATCTGGGTCGGTCTTATATTTTAGTGTGCTATATCTTGGGAGTTATCTGGGTTTTACTCGTCAACTGGGCCCACTCGTTTCGTCTCAGCTCATTATCGTTTAGCATCATGGCAGGGTTTGTTTGCATTTACTGTTTCTGTTGGTTTATTTCGAGACTGGACAATGTGATCTTGTGAGCCTTCGTGGGATTAGCATTTTGAGCTTCTTTTCTTCGGATCAGTTAATTAAGTTCACGGTCATTCTTTAGAGTGTATTGATCAATAACTCCAGGATACTATTTTTAGCTTAGAATGCTAAACTGCAACCTTGTTGGTTTAGGCAACGGTTGCAAATCAGTTTTTCTGTAATGGGAATGTGTTAATTTTGAGGACGAATTGCTGTGAAAGTAACTTCTAACAGCCTCCAATTTATCTCAGTGGTATTGTGACATAGAGTTGTTTGAAGAAGTTTTTACACAGTTCTGAAAAAAATATGAGACATGTAATTTAATATTCGATTTTCAGGACTATTAAATATATTCGGGCAATATATTCCAGGAGATCTGAATTTGGTGATGTATTTAGATACTTCTACATTCTATATAGACTACGATAAAAAGAATTGGGTTGAGATATATGTGGCATTCGTATGAGCATTGGCTGAAGCTGTTTTTTTTATAGAAACCACAATGCTCTATCTTAAGGTTGACCTTTTTGGTAATGTGGCTGGGAGTACGTACTGCAGCATGTCACTCCTGGCATTCTTGTGTATTATGAACTAAATTAATGCCAAGGGATATGATGATTTTTTTTTAATTAACTCACTAATGGTTCTTTTATAGGTCTTAATGGTTGCTACTGCAATCCCTTGAACCACCTTGGAATCTCTGTGTCAACTGACAGCAGATTGGATGCATTTCTTCCTGTGATCTCTCCGGACACAGCTCCTCAGCCCTTAATTCCTCTTCTTGCACCTTCTCCTTTATCACCTTTCACAAATGCTACTATTCCAAAATTATCAGGTTTTCTTTTCTGTTTTAGTTTTGTAACATTAATCTCATTACTAGGCACTTAATGTGTGAAACTACTTGTTGAACTTACTGCTATCCTCTTTTTTATAGGAGTATGTACATTTAACTTCACTGCTGCTGAAAGATTGATGAGTATGACATCAACTGATTGTCATGAGTTCTTTGCACCATTGTTGGCTAATGTTATATGCTGTCCACAATTAGAAGCAACCCTTGCAATTCTTGTTGGACAATCTAGCAAAACGACCAATGTACTTGCTTTAAATGGAACTGTTTCCAAGTTTTGCCTTGCAGATATTGAGCATGTTTTGGTGGGTCAAGGTGCTGAAAATAATCTTGGGAAGATATGCTCAATTCATCCCTCAAATCTTACAGAAGGGTCTTGCCCGGTTACAGATGTTACCGAGTTTGAGAGCGTGGTAGAATCTTCTAAGCTCCTTCATGATTGTGAGAAGATTGATCCTGTGAAAGAATGTTGTGAACAAGTTTGCCAAAATGCCATTTTAGAAGCTGCTACTGGACTTGCATCAAAAACTTCTGAACTTTTGAGCAATCATTCATCAAAGAGTTTACGTGGACACTTGAATAGGGTTAGTGATTGTAAAAATGTTGTACTGCGATGGCTAGCTAGGAAGCTTGACCCTTTACATGCGAAGCAGGTGCTCAGAGGATTATCCAATTGCAATGTCAATAAAGGTGAATCTAAACCATACAAGTGTGGTTAACTAACTTCATTTACAGTGACTGGAAACTACTAGAATGTTTCTTGAGGTTTCTTTTATTTTTGAGAGCATGCTACACCTACATGGACAATGTAGAGAAGATCAATCATCAGCTGTCATGTTGAAGAAAATTGCTTTATGTCACCATTAATTTAATCTATTGACTCAATCATGTAATGTCGGAGGTAGGAGATAAGGAATAAACAGGGGAGAATGGGCAGAACATAGTGGGAGGGGAAGAACTTGTTCTTTACATGTGAAGAAAAGGAATGAGAGAGTTCATGGTGCTAGTACATATTAGAAGCATCAAGTGAGATTGAAATAATGCTTTATAGTACAGGCTTCCTATCGTATTTTCTGGAGATAAATTTAGTTGTATGTCTAAAGAATCTCTTTGGAAGTAAGATCTTTGTTGATCGCTGATAATTGCTATACATATGGATGCGGACATTTGTCAGAAACTACAGTTTGTTTATCTTATCCTTTATGCATATATTGCTAACATTGTTCTTATATACTGCAAATTGACAAGTGTCCTGCATATTGTTCTGATTATATATTGATTTCATCCTGCAATGCCAGTCTCATCAGCTGACATTATTGATCTCTTGTTCTTTTTGTCAATATTTCTCTTGTTCTATGTTTTTCAGTTTGCCCTCTGGTTTTCCCTGAGATGATACATGTTACGAAGTCATGTGGAAATGATATAAATAAAAAAACAGAATGCTGTAGCGCGATGGAGAGCTATGTCTCTCATTTACAAAAGCAGAGCCTCATAACCAACTTGCAGGCTTTGGATTGTGCTAGAACACTTGGATTGAAGCTGCAGAAATTAAATATAACCACCGATGTTTATAATCTTTGCCATATCACTCTCAAGGATTTCTCGCTGCAAGGTTGGTGTTATATTTTCTCCCCTTTAGTAAATCCCCTCTTTCTTATTTATCTGTTATAACATATAAGTTTTAATCCTTTAATTCTTGTTTTTTGTTTTAAGAAGAAACTAATCCTGGATTTTATTGTCATTTTGCTCTTTTGACATGGTATCAATGATCAATGATTGAACTGCATCAGTTACTAAACAAGGTAATTTGGAGACTTCATGAACTTCTATATTACATTTCTTTTCCATGCAATCTATTGTTTACTCATCAGGTACCTTTGAGTAGCATTTTCTGTATGTCGATTTTCATACTTAGAGTCATCTTTTCTCTAGATACATTTTGTGGAGTCATTTAGTTGTTCTCTAGTAAGTTCTCCATATAGTAGTGGGGCCACATTAGGGCCAGTAGAGGATATCCCCTCATGTTTAGGGCCCCTGATTAGACTCTTATGTTCATTATACTTTCCTCTCAAGTTACCTCCTGGTTTGCCAGGAGTATGCTTCTTGGCCGTAGGCTAATTATATCCATGTGATATGTATCTTAAGGACTAATTATGAGTCGATCAATGTTTGCTTTCTGCCTCCTTTTGATAGAGTAATGTTTTCCCTAGTATCTTAGTCTGTCACATATTTGCCTTCTGGTCATGCTTAATCCTATATGATATGTTCCAATCTTAAATGGGGCAAATATATAAAGTTCAGGGTTTTTTTTTTTGCCAAACAAAGGCATATATGCCTATAACTAATTGTACGGATATGTATTTGGTCTTTGAACCCTCATTTCTCCCACATATATCCATCACCTTTCTTTTTAGGCACCTCTTTCCTGTCTCCTGTTCCTTCTTTTCATGCTCCTTTTCTTTTGAACATAACTTATTTATCATTTGAGGGTAAATGCTGATAAATCATTTACTTATCTCAAAATAATAGTCATGTAATGGAGAAATTTTGTTCTTTCGTAATGCAATCACATCAAACTGGCCTTCCCAGAAGAAAATGGCAATCCATAATTTGAAGGTGAAACATTGGTGTTATCGCTCATAGACTGACACAAAACTACACCCATAGTGAAGGAAAATGAAGAAAGAAATACGAGTAAAAGCAAAGGAGAATATGTTCTTTGTCAACCTCAGCAAAGTTATTGTCAACCTCAATAAAGTTACGCTGTCACATTTTGTGTACCATTAATCTTCTCCAGTCACAGTAGAAATGTAATGTCAGACAATTTTACTTTTCCTTTTCCCTTGGGAAATGTGCTACAATTGGTAGTTGGAACTTATAGCTTAGTTTCTGATGGGTTGGAACTTTCATACTTCCAATAACCTGCTTCATGCCTCGTATCATTTTGGAACAGAGTCTGGATGCCTCCTACCAAGCCTTCCCTCAGATGCAACATTTGATAAAGATACAGGAATCAGCTTCATTTGTGATCTGAATGATAATATTCCGGCACCATGGCCCTCTTCGTTGCAACTGCCAGAATCATCGTGCAATAAAAGTATTTCCTTCGATCTAATCCTAGAAGAGCTATTGATCTTTAGCCAATTTCATTGAGATTAACATTTTGATTTTGCAGCGATTAGAATTCCAGCACTTCCTGCTGCTGCAACAAATGCTCAAAATGGTGAGTATCAAGTAGTGCCTTTTTTTCTGTTAGTAGTTTCCTTGGACATTAACAACATAATTAGTTGGTAGAGAATTCGCTAGGTTATGCTAAGCACATTAAAACTTGCTTTGGCACAATGTAAAACCCATGACTACTACTATATTTACTAGAAAATTTTGTGGTGTTCCATTAACTTGTGAATTAGAGTGGTGGCAGTTGTGAATCAATGCAATTATGCAAATAAATCCATCTGAGCACAAGAAAAAGGAAGCTAAGAAACCATATGAAAAAAATAATCCTCAATTTTCTGGCTTTTCTCTTGGACTGATAGCTTAATTGCCATGAGGATAAAACATCCTGTCTAGTGTCTACAGCTAATCCATAAGGAGCAGCCTATTTTACTGAAATGAAAGAGGCCTCTACATGTTCGTTTCATTAGTTTTTCATATTGCTTAATGTTTCTGTGACAGGTCTTTTCCATGGAGACGTGATAACAAATATGCTACTTATTGCGTCCTTGGTTATCATGGAGATTTTATAGCCTTATTTGAGCCTACGTCCTCTCATATGTACATTGCCATAGTTTTCTCTCCAATTTCGTTAGTTGAGGTAGGGAATGAGTTTATCATATTGAGAGCTTTTTCATACATCTGCCCCGTAGAGATCCAAGTGTGGTTGGGTGGGGCATTTGTGACCTGAACTGAAACGCAAGGTCAGGTTACTGATTGTATAAAATTTTTCATTCATGTGCGCTTTTCTAATAAAATTTTGTAGAGAAGAAATATGTAAAAACTTAAGCATTGTGTTTGTACTTGGAAGTTGGAAAGACTTAATAATATAATTGTCATGTCTAACGACTTTCTTTGCTTACCCTTTTGATGGTAGAAATTTTCAAGAGCCGGTAGCAATTTGGGTAATTCAAGAACAAAATTGTGGTTGGCTATCTGTTAGTCTCCCAAGGAAATGGAGTCGCATGCACAAATGAAAATTTCGTATGATTAGAACTGTTACTTCTTTAGTTGCGAGAGATGAATGGTGGAGCGAATCCGAGTTTCGATAGGTAAAGCTAAGCTGTAAGTGGCTTTCCCTGCACGAACTAAAGGTCTGAAAAATGTAGAAAGTGTTTGATCCCCCAGAACATGCACACTATGTTGGCAATATTGTCAGAAGTTGGCACACACCCCATCCGCCATATGGCCATATGATGCTCCCTGTTAGTGCGATGATTAGCAGCTGACTGTTTCATCTAATACCCAGCTTTACACATGTTCAACTGTATTAACCAAATGACTGCTTCCTTATCCTTGAGAACTTGATCAACAACACCATACTTGAACCCCTAGCTAAATATGGCCCATGCAGTGGTCGCAAATCGTCATATATCACCCCAAATGGAGACATTTTAATGGCTGAATAAAAGATGGTATTATACAACCAGTCAGCTAGCAACAACTACCTGCTCCATTGCGATGGATAATCTCCAAATATACAACATAAATACGTCTCCACCATCCTGTCTAAAAGTTCCATCTGACTATCTAATAAGACTTTTGCCACTAAGACGAGTGAAATTTCATATCAATATGAACAAGAGCAAGGATCATTCTATCATATCAAATTTGATTTAAGAAATTGAATAAAAATATACAAAGAATAATATGAATACCATACTCAACCAAAAAAAAAGGATTTGAGAGTAATAAGATTTTAGGGTTTGATTGTCACTAACAAGCTAGATAAAATTACAAGTTTTTGGACAATCTAAAAAAAGAGTTTCTCTAAAAGATTGAAGAAACCTCTCTAAGGGTTTTGTTTCATCATAACAAGGATAAGCCTTCTCTTTACATCTATAAGATAGCTTTTTATATGCTTATAATTCTAAGAACAAAAAAAACCCTAAGAACTAGAGTCCAAAGCAAAAGTAATAACTTTGAAATAATCTAATTGTGAAATAAATAACTTTGAAAGATAAATCAATCCCCATCTAAGCAAAAGATTGAAATTAAAAAAACTAGCAAACTCATGTTTCTTATGGCAGTGGAACTTCCAAAGTTGGCATTGATTTTGTTTTAGAACTTTATAAGTGCAAAACATACACATGTTTTGTACTAGTCGTACTTCATGTTCAACACCAGTTTGCTACTACTCATTCTTTTAGGCACAAAAACAACCAACTTGACACTATTATAGGGTTCGTATTCTAGAAGAAGAGTCTAACATGGTAATATGTAAGTTTCATATTGCTTAATTATTTAATGTCATCCAATGTTCTCCAATTTAATCCTATGTTCTCCAATTTTCAGTAAATTTCGGCGTTTGATTTGAATTATTTATAACCTTGTCCAAGCTCCTTTCCACGTTTCCATAAAATAGAAGATTGTGTAGCTTGAGTAGATGCTTGATTATCATCATTGTCCTCCTCTTTAAAAGGATCTATCCTTAAATCAACATCTTCATAGACTTGTTTCAATGATAATAGATCAACAATGATCGATTGTTCTTTTATGATAAATGAATATCTGTTCTTGTACCCGTCA
Source organism: Erythroxylum guanchezii (assembly GCA_025629825.1). NCBI lineage: Eukaryota > Viridiplantae > Streptophyta > Magnoliopsida > Malpighiales > Erythroxylaceae > Erythroxylum > Erythroxylum guanchezii. The sequence goes on from JAOTAX010000002.1 coordinate 30,847,910, forward strand.
TGTATAGCTCTCCTATCAAATTGCTAACAATTGGCATCAAAGGATGTAACCCACTTATATAGGCACCACATCATATTGTACCCCATCCTTGTACCTCTCTATTGATAAAGAAATCAATAATTTCTTTGTTAGTCTAACCTTCTTACTCTTAGTCAATCATTGTAGATTGTAAGATCTAGGGTGTTTTTTGGTTAGCAATCCTAACTTCTTCACTGACTCTGCACTAGTTACATTCATACAAATCACTCTACCTATGATTGTACTAAACACTCGATCTTTGATGGAATATCTTGTATTGAAGAGATTGTCCCATTGTTTATTCATATGATCCTCTCCCACACACATATTCAATGCCTTCTTTGTGACCAACATCCTTCCTTCTTTGGGCTTCTCTATGTATTCATCATCAGTGGCATCCTCCAAATTGGACATATTTTCATCTTCCTCCTCTTCAATTTGAAAAAATATACTCTCCATCCTCCTTGAACATCATCACTTTCTTGTTAAGATATTATGGAGCTATATTTCCTCTTCCCAAGAACTTAAATCACTTGACATCTTGATTCCGAATTATTAAAGAGGAATCAATGTTCACTTTCATTCCACTTAGTGCTTGCAGTTTTAGTGTGATTGTTTCATATTTAAGCTTTAATGCCTTTTCTTCCTTTTTACTCCATGATTTTCTCCAAGATGAAGAACTTTCACTAGAAACACCAAGATGGTTTAGAGGACTTTTTCAAACTTGTCCTTATACCTTCATGGCCATATGAAATTCAACCTTTAATTCCATATAATGATGTAAATTTGATAACATTGACAATATCTGGATTTAGTACAAAAATTAAAATAGCCATTGTTGCTTCTCGACCTTCCTCCACATTCGACCTAATTATGGCAACTTCCATTTCCTTAAAATGCTCCTCCACACTCTTGATGCCTTGATTTAATGTTTGTAACCTTTAATAGAGATTCCTACAATAGGAACTTGGTATAAAACATCTCTTCATCACCAGTTTCATCTCCTCCCATGTCTTGGATAAGAAACTGTTGTTTCATTCTCCTAGTGAGGATTGTTGATCCCACAATCCATGGAAAAATCAATAATCTTTACAGTTGTTAGTTTAACTCTTTTCTCCTCAAATAAGTTATAACAATGAAACACTAGCTCTACATGTTTTTATCAATCCAAATAGGCATTAAGGTATATCCTTCCTGAAAAAGGTGGTGTTGCCATCTTAATATTACCATATTATTATCCACTCTTTCTTCATATACCCTCTCTCATAGCTTAAAACTAAATCTACCACTCCTTGTCTCCCAATTCCACCTCCTCTTCCACCTCTTTCTCCTCTAGTGATTGGCAGCATTATCAATCTTAACATACACCTCAAATTCATTCATCCTAATAGGTATAAGTGAGTTTTGTTATGGACTAGCTATGACAGCTTCATGTTTCTCCAATATATCTCTAACTCCACTAAATTATCAAATGAGTTGCTTATATTGACCGTGTATAGCATTTAAGATGAACTTTTAGCGTGTCCCTACTTTTTTATCCCTCACTTACTTCCTTAAATTTGGACGAGTTTCGGTTTCATTTTTAAGTCATAATGAACCTACAAGACAATGTTAGTAGAATAAGCACTCCCTTTCATGTTTCTTTCAAAATTTTCTTCACCTTACAACCTAAAAATCTTGACTAAAGGTTCTTTACAAACTTGTAATCTATCAAGAAGACCAGTTTCAACTTTCACCTTTGACAAATAACTCCTGAAGAAGTAAATTAGATAAAAAAAGAAAACAGAATTTATATGATATAAGAAGAAGAAGAAGAAGAAGAAGAAGAAGAAATTGAAAAGAAAAAACAAAAGTAAAAAAATAAAAACAAGAAAAATAAAATTGATATGAGGTAAGAATTCCTAGTTCTTATTGGAGTAGAAACAACAACCATACTAATGAAGGATAACATAATTTCCAGCCCCTTATCTATGCTTTAGATGACACTTTTTTTTTTGAAAATTTAAAATAATTTCATTGCTTGAAGGATATTATAGGGTTTTATACTAGTTGCTATTGGAAGGTAATGTATAAAAGGACACTATGGTCTTGAAGAACTTGCATGACAAAAGAAACCCTAGGAATTAACTTATACATAACTCCTTTAGTAGCCAAGTGTCACACACTTTAGATGCATTGCCAACACACGTAAAGGCCTTAAAAAACTACACAAGACATCTTTGTTTCTTTAGTTAGGGATATTCGGGATTGTTCTTACTCTCTCTCTATTTTTTCACATTGTTTTCTCTACAGGTCCATTAATGTTCTAGTCACATGGTTACAACTCATGCATCATTTTCTTCCACCTTACGTTAGTTACTCCTCCTAGTTCCCTATGCAGCTCTCCATACATATGTGTCTCATGTTCATGTCACATGGTTATTACAACTTCCTATACAGTAAAAGGTAAGCTTTCACCTGCAACTTAACTCTTGCGTGTCTTATGATGTGTGCCATACACACAAAAAATAATACCTAACTCTACATAACTAAATTTATAGTAATGGTGAGAAAGGATCGTGTCCACGGAGAGTGTGTGATGGGCTTTTGTAATGAATAAATCAAGGTATAGGATTTGGGGGGGGGGGGGGGGTTTGCTTGAATTCAATTACAACAACAATAACAACAACACCCAGTGATGAGTCCAGCAAAATTAAATTAAATTTAATTATGGAAGACAAATAAAATCTAACAATATAAAATTAGAAAGATTAATTAATGGATTTTAAATCCATTTCGTGGTTCAATCTCTACCTTTACATAAATGTGTACAACCAATCATCATGTTATTTTTGTACCTTTCTTTGAAACTATTAATAATAGATTAACAACAAGCTTTGTTAATCCCAATTTTCTCTTAGGTTGTAACTATTTAAAAGAAGCTCCTTAATTAGATCTAGCTATTAAATAACCCAAAATAAGTTTTCCAGATTTAGTGTGATAGCTACATTACGGGTTAGGAAAATAAGTTAATCTAAGCAACAACCACATAAACTTAAGTCATTTAAGTTATGCTATGTTATCCTTAACGATGAACGACCATCAGTTTAGCACTTATGAATAAGATTTGAAACAATTACAAATTCTAATCTTGATTCTATCAATGAATCCATACATGAATAATCTAGTAGGCCTATACAAATCATTCATACATAAATTTCAAACTCTAAACAAAGAATAACATATTCAATTCCAAAAGAGAGTCAAGAACAACATCAGTAATGTTGATCAATGCCCAAACATTTTAACTGGCCTCGATATCCCTTTTGAACTAGAAAAAAGAAGATTAAATGTTTATATCTCTCAAAAGGGAAAAGGATCTACCTACTTTTACGTCTCTAACCTGTACATGCCATATTTGGCCTCTTAATCTACATAATTATAAACGCTAAACTACATAGGGTGTAAGGAAGAATTTAATTTAGAAAAAAAATTATAGAATTGCATGTTCTTAATTGGCCATAAAGTTAAGATACATGGCCTTATATCTCACTTACATGGCTGTGTAAGTCTCTACACAGGCATTTAAGTAATGAGGGTGGTTGGAATAACATCTTAGAGTTTATATACATTTCCAGTGAGTTACACGATCATGTAAGTCATAGTGACTCCAATTGCTCGATTCTTTATCTTGTCTTCATCTTAACTCATCTCCCTTTTGCTTTATGAAGGTTAACAAGTCATCAAAAGAACGAAATCAAGGTTGTGAATTTATCTTATTTTCGTTTTTATTCCTCTAATGTATACCTAAAAAAAAGAACCAAAATAAGTATCTTAGGCGCAACATAACATTGATCACTAAACATTAGGCAATAAATATATAATCAATCAAGCATTTATCAAGTTCCTCCATACTTAGCTTTTGGCTATCTTTGGGCAAAATTAGAGATCAAAATCAAAATAAAAACACTTCCTCTTTAAACATATTTCCTAATAATAGATAGTTATATAAAAAAGAGGAATAACTTTTAAAGCCCATAACAAGAATTGAACATTCAATTTTTTTACTCATGATCAATCAACAACCATTCTCTTTAAAATCTGAGCAATCTAGGGGTGTAGTTCACAAGTTGTGTTTAAAAGTAAGATCAATTTATAGGTATACTTAAACACATTGCATGATCAAGACATTCCGTAACTTGACATATCTTTTGAGTTTTCCACTACTAAAGATTCACATGAATAACACGAATTAAAGGACTTTTCAAGGTTGTAATGGGGCCAAACATTAAGGTTATAAATATTTGGGTTATGTAATTCAAAAGACACCAAAACTGGTGAAGAAAGAAAAAACATTCAATGAAGTATCAAGTATAAAAATTAACATCCAATCAAGACTAAGTACTATCTATGATATGTGTTTAATTGTTGATATATTTAATTATGTACACTTAGCGATTAATGATACAGAAATGCTTAAGATACTCACTTTAATTTATATGTGATTTTAGGTACAATTTGGAAGCAAAGAAATTAAAGTGAGTCAA
>JAOTAX010000002.1:30863593-30875210 GCA_025629825.1 Erythroxylum guanchezii
AGGACTCAGAAGAATACCCCGTTAGGCCAACGGGAGTATACATGCAACATTCAAGTGAAGGATAGAGGTCGGGATCAATTCGCGTCTGCATTTGTGAGTTTCGACTTCCGCATATTGTGTGGTGATTGAGTGCTTTAGCACATCACCCTCGTGGGACACGGACTCGAATATCACCATCAATGTCGGGTTCGGGTCTTGCAGGAGTGGGGTGCTATAAAATTGCTCAAGAAACTCACTTTGACTAATATGTGATTTTAGGCATACTTCGGAATCAAAGAAGTTAAAATGAGTTGAAAGCACAATACTTGGGCCATTTTTTTCAAAAATTAGTACTCACTTGTCTTCATGGAGTAAGAAGAAGAAAATTAGAGCAAGAGAAGACAAGAAAATGAAAGCACAAAAAAGAAGAATTAAAGTTGCTTATGGCATGTAGCTGGAAAAATAGAGATGCAGAAAATATGTGTATGCCATTCATGTTTTAATATGAATTTAAATGAGTAATGGCAAGATTATGGATGGCTATGGCAGCTGGTTCTGTTTGATCTTGATGGGGCTGGATGCCATTGTTTGGATCCATGAGTCCGGTGATCTTAGCTAGGGAATACCTGCAAAACAACAGAAGGCACACCGGGGGTTGATTTCTGGTAGGCTCCTCCGACGCTCAAGTTAGTCTTTTTGTGTGAGTTTTGGTAGCTATGAATAGAAAACAACAGGGTTCTGATCTCGTACCTGTATCATGGCAAAATAGTACCTTATATAAGGAATAGATGCTAGGTTTAGGTTTTTACGTAGGTCTTTACGTAGACATGAGAGGTTACCACCTGCGAATGAGCCGTGGAAGCGTGGACCTGGGCCTGGGCCTAGCATAGCCGACCTAACCAGCAGCAAAAATTGAAGCCAAATCACGTAGCATGTAGCATGTGGAAAGAAAGTAATGTGTGTGTGTTTCACGCAGTAGATGAACAATACGACAGTGAATAAGCTAGTAGTTGGAAGGGAAGGAACAACGACACACAGTTGGGAGGCAAGGAGTAGAAAACACTGCGTAGCATAGTCAAAGAAAAAAAGAGCAAAATATAGCAGAGGCAGGAGTGAAACGGTACAGGAGAAGCGACGTAGCAGCTAGGAAGCAAGGGGTAGCACACGTAAATGTAGACAACGTATTTGTTTCACGCAGACATTCAATAGTGGCTAGGGTTTTAAATAAGTGAACAATAGGTTGGACCAGAAACTAATTAGAGAAATAGAGAGTAGCAAGAGGGAGTCAGTGACTTTCGGCATGCACAATTTGAGAGTAAAATAGGTGTTTTCAGTTGAAGGAGTTCGAGAACTTTGGGAGATCATTAAGATGGAGGTAAGCTCTCCACCATGAGGACACCCATAGAGGGGTAACTTCCCGAAGCCAGTTCAGAGGAGACTTCGATGCCAATAACCCGGTTAAACATTATTTCTTTGTTTTAGTTATTTCTTTCTCTATTAAGAAATTGATTGTGTTATCCTATGTTAATTGATTTGGGTTTTGTGGATGAATAATCGTATTCTCGTTATTGTTTGATTATTTGTGTATGAACCATTGGCTATTGTGAAAAGATGACTTGAATGCGTTCATTAGATTGTTTATTTACAAACCCATTGCTAACATTTTGATATAATTTGTAATTATTATATTTGAAATTCATGTGTAGAGACTAATGATTTGTAATAATTAGGGATAACATAAACTAGGTTAAATGATGCATCGTATGTGGTTGTTGCCTTAATTAATCGGTTTTCCTAATTCGTAATGCTATTGCCTAATTGAATCTAGAGATCGTATCCTAGGTTATTCGGGAGGTAGGTTTAATTAACAATCGTATCTTAATTAAACACTACCTAAGGAAAAACTCAGGTTAATTATTAACCCACGATTAATAGTCTTTAAGAGAGGTTTGAGAACAGTAAATCATGGAAAATGTTTAATTAGGGTGTAGGCTGAGATTGAATCAAAGAATCGAATTCTTAACGAATTCACCGCTTTCTTCATTTTTCGTATGTTTTCTTTAATTTGTTTTCATTATGATAGTTTTATTTTATTTTCTTATTTCTAAAACTAAAACCCCCTAAACCTAAACACCTATTATTTTCATTTAATAACTTTACATACACTTTCTGCAGGATCGACCTAGACTCACCACTGCTACAATAGTAGGTCTAATTTATTTTGATTAGAGTTACGATGCACTATCAGAAGTCCCTCCAGCATTTCACAAGATGTGATCTCCTGATTAAAGGCCCTTACCCTGTCCAATTATCAAACCATAGAAATGCTTAGTCCTCATTCCTAACCTTACAAGTGACAGTAGGTTCTAGAAAAACCCTTAGCTTCAACAATTGAATACGAGACCAAGAATAGTTGGTTTTAAGAAGGATGGACCATATTGATCCCATAAAGAATATAACTATAGAGCATCTAATCCGGAGAGATTCTTTTTACAAGAGAATATTCCATAGTTTCTTTATTAATACTATTTTATTGAAGGTGCTAATAGAGATTAAATCCAATCCACCCTCCTCCCTTCTTAAGCAAACTTGAGACCATTTAACCTTTGCGAAATATCCATAAGAGTTTAGATTTTCCTGCGTAAATCTCCTAAAAAGCTTCTCAATAGTTTTAACAATCCCATTAGCTAGTAGCATATTAAAAGACCAATAAATATGTAGGGAGATCAAGACTGATTTGATGAGTTATATCCTTCCACCAAATAATACAACTTTATTTGTCTGTATACTTAGCTTCTTATGGATTTTCTCCACAAGGGGATAACATTCAGAAAATTATATTCTAATAGTGATGGGGAGGCCCAAGTAGGATAAAAGGGCTTGTTTTCTTATCATACCAGTGATTAGGGATATCCTTTCCTCCATTAGGTTAGCACTAGAAGTTAAAATAAAGTAACTCTTACTAAAATTCACTTTCAACCCAAAACATTCTTTAAAAAGATGCACTGTAGAAATTAGGAATAGACTTATAATGAGCTTTAGAGAATAGTAAAATATCATATACAAAATACGAATTTATGAGAGCAACTCTCCTACATTTGTGATGGAACTTAAATCCCTTGTTGCTTCTAACTTTATGAACTATCAGGTGGGTCAACACCTCTGTACACAAAATAAAGAGATAACAGGACATGAGATCCTTCTATCTAGGATTCCTATCACTTTTAAATGGAGTTAGAAAGGTACCATTTACCAGGACTGAGAAAGCCAAGGAAGTTAAGTACTCTTCCAAGCAACAGATCCTGTATACCTCTTAACCCGTTCCAATTCTATTTCTACCCCAAAATGATGTCGTCTTGGGTTTATTTATAAATAAAATGACATCGTTTTGAGACGAAAACAAGGTTGGAACAAGTTAAGTGTTACAAAAAATAATAAATTTACAAGAAAATCCCATCACTTCCAATGACTGCATGCATAATGAAAACCCATTCCACGTAGTCAAAAGCCATTTAAAATTCACTTTAATGACACATTTAGGAGAAGAATTTTTCCACTAATAAATGAGTATAATGTCATTCAAAAAGCATATTTTATTTCTTTACTCAAATTTCCATCTAAAATTAAGGTAAATAGTTTGTACCTAACTTCAGTACACAAGGCAATTAAGTGAATCGTTATCTATTTAATTGCAAGCCACGGAAAATAGTATATGCTAGCGTTAAACGCTAAAAATCGGAAACATAGTAACTAATAATTCCAGTGTTTTAAAAGCTAAAGGTCGAAATCCAAACTTACTACTTTGCCACCTAAAGAATATGAACATGATTAAAACTTGAGACAACAAAAGCTTTCATGACCAATATGAATTAATTTCCATGTATTAGTTTGTAATTAGACGGCAGAGTTCCAAAATGCAAATACTCAAATCATGTTGAAGGATATAATTTTGTTAAGGAAAAAAGTTAAAATTAATTCCCGCAACTGTTGGAAGAGATGCCCGATATTGTTGATTCTGATTTTGATAAATAAATCCCTCCCCGTTCAGACAATATCAAAAGCCGTCGCTACCGACTAACGTATGAGTGTCACTAGTTATGGGGTCTCATTCTCAAGGTAAACTTCATGACTCCAATCTGTCATCCACTTCCCTAAAATCAGAGACTGAACATGGTGAAGCCAGCTTGGAGCTGGAAAAGGTTCTAAACGACTTTCACTTGCCCTGCCCCAAACGACTCTGGAAGGCATCTTGTATCGAACTTAAGCTTCTCTTCCGCCTTGCCGCACCCGCCGTTTTCAGCTATGTCATCAACAATTTCATGTCCCTTTCAACACGAATGTTCGCCGGCCACGTTGGCAATCTCGAGCTTGCGGCTGCTTCTCTTGGAAACAGTGGTATCCAGCTCTTTGCATATGGTCTAATGGTAGGTAACGCCCGAATAATTAAAAATTTCAGAGTTTATTTAGAAAAGAGCAGAGAAAATGAAACGATGTCCTTGTTTGCCCTTGTAGCTGGGGATGGGAAGTGCAGTGGAAACTCTCTGTGGCCAATCATATGGAGCTTACAGGTACGATATGCTAGGCATATATCTTCAAAGAGCCACGGTGGTTCTAACTCTGACAGGCATACCATTGATGGTGGTCTACCTCTTATCGAAGCAAATATTGATCTTACTCGGCGAGCCAACAAAGCTAGCCTCTGCAGCTGCAATCTTTATCTACGGTCTGATACCACAGATATTCGGATACGCTGTTAACTTTCCAATACAGAAGTTCCTGCAAGCACAAAGCATAGTGATCCCAAGTGCTATTATATCAGCAACAACACTTGGGGTTCACCTGCTGTTGAGCTGGGTGGCAGTGTACAAGTTGGGTATGGGGTTGCTAGGTACATCTCTGGTGCTGAGTTTGTCGTGGTGGATAATAGTTGTGGCTCAGTTTGTTTACATAGTGAGGAGCGATAGGTGCAAAGCGACGTGGAGTGGCTTCACCTTGCAGGCCTTTACCGGGTTGTTGGAGTTTGTGAAATTGTCGGCGGCATCAGCGGTGATGTTGTGCTTGGAGACCTGGTATTTTCAGGTGTTAGTGTTAATTGCTGGATTGCTTAAGAACCCCCAGCTTGCCTTGGACTCTCTTGCCGTGTGGTAAGAATGTACTTCCTTTCCTTTTTCCTTTTCTTTTCACATGTCAACACATTGTAACTCTGCATGCATGTTCAAAATTTTAGCTCAGTCTTCATATTTTTTTATGTATCAAAACAAAAATCTAAGTTTTTTTAGAAGATAATTAATAACTTATTATCCTATAAAATTTTCTGGATTATTTCATCTTTACTCAAATTTGATTAATGAACAATTCTAAAACTTTAGATGTGCATAGTTATTTTGTTGACCAAAACATGGATGATGCATTACTGCCAATAACTCCATCCGGAATGGAAAAGAGAGTCCTGTTGAGATGATGTTCACTTTTTTGATTGATTTCTTAGTCGTTTATTGCTATATTGAAAGTTGATGACCCTGGCAAGCAGTGCCTAGCAGAAACAAAAGTAGCTTTTGTTTTGTTTCGTTCGAATCAAGATTCGGCTTTTCAGTATCTCTTAAGTATCCATAAATCATTTTCAATCTTATCCCTTTATTTAATTGCAGCCACTAACGTATGATTCCAACGATATTTCTGTCAATACACGTTTTGCAGTATGGGTATATCTGGATTGTCGCTCATGGTCTCAGTCGGTTTCAACGCAGCAGCAAGGTTAGAACCTCTTCCATGTCTTTTTTTCCTCCGGATATGCTTATAATAACCCAACATTAAAAAGAATATTATGGCAAATAATTAAAATCCTTTTATCAGAATATTAGCAATTAATGTTATAAAACCTGATTACACATACATTATATTCAATGTGACATTTTAGAAGATCATAGTAGATGATGTACAGTTACAATAAACCAACAATGAGTATTAGGATATTCTCAGTAATGGTTGGTGCCAAGTAGAATTCTTAATTAGATATGGGTTGTAGAATTCTTAGCGAGATGAATTATGGTATTTGCTAATTGATAAAACAGTGTGAGGGTGAGCAATGAGCTAGGGGCAGGAAATCCAAAGGCAGCAGCGTTCTCTGTGGTTGTAGTAACTTCGGTTTCCTTCATAATCTCTCTGATTGAAGCTGCCGTTGTTCTTGCTCTACGACAAGTCATCAGCTATGCCTTCACAGCCGGTGAAACCGTGGCCCACGCTGTATCCGAACTGTGTCCACTCTTGGCTGTCACACTCATACTTAATGGGATTCAACCAGTTTTATCTGGTAATTAAATTTTCACTCGAGCCCAACTAACACGAAATGGTGGACGTTACAACCTTATAATTACTCCTTACATTGTAGGGGTGGCAGTTGGGTGCGGGTGGCAAGCAGTCGTGGCATATGTAAATATTGGATGTTATTATGTTGTCGGTGTTCCAATTGGTTGTCTTCTTGGCTTCACATTCGATCTTGGCGCTAAGGTGAATATATATATATAACCAACAAACATTTAATCAAATTAACTAGTCTTGATAGCTTCAAACTAACGTATATATATGAGATTGCGTAGGGAATATGGTTAGGGATGATTGGCGGAACACTCATGCAGACCATTATTTTACTATGGGTGACGTTTCGCACTGACTGGAATCTTGAGGTGAGTTACAGGGAGTCATTTTATGAGTGTTAAATAGATATAGAATATAATGATTCAATGCAGCCTACCACAAGAAATGATTCAATGTTGAATGTTTACACATATATTGGCGAATTTTTGTTAAAACAGCTATACGTGCACACCAGAGACGTATTTATTTTGTTCATCAATAACAAAGGACAAAATTGATGAGACTGCATTTGATAAGCCAGCAATTTAAATGACTTTGCAGTCGTCAATCTCTAACGTCCACGTCTCTGTCTCTGTCCTACGTATCTGGACCACCTAACAAGTAAATGATTGGCTTTGGCAGGTGGAGACGGCGAGAAAGCGTTTAGACAAGTGGGACGAAAAGAAGGAGCCACTTCTCCGATGAATGCACGAAGACAAGTGGGACAAAATGTCATAGACTCAATTAAAATAAACATGATAGACTTGTGTTATTAAAGGAGCTTAATATATATCTTGTCGAAGAGAGTGTACCAATTAAACTCAATTAAAATAAACATGGTAGACTTGTGTTATTAAAGGAGCTTAATATATATCTGGCCGAAGAGAGAGTACCAATTGAACTCCAACTCTAACGTTTCAGAGAGTACAAATTAAACTCTATCATTGACAAACGTTAAAATTCTACCCTAAACTAACCGAAAAATTATGACAATATAACACTGTCAATTTTCTGTTTGATCATATATTTGGATTTCAAGAGTTGACAGCATATTCACGACACGCTTATGTTAGAAATTTGAGTTTCATAATAGATTAATTAATTAGTTTGGCTAAGATAGGGTTAAATGTTAATAGTTTTAGTTAAGTTATAAAATTATTCACGACATGCTTATATAAAATTATTCACGACTTGCCTATGTTAGAGATTTGAGTTTCATAATAGATTAATTAATTAGTTTAGCTAAGATAGGGTTAAATGTTAATGGTTTTAGTTAAGTTATACAATTTTTAGCTAAGATAAGGTTAAATGTTAATAGTTTTAGTTAAGTTATAAAATTTAATTAATTAGTTTAGTTAAGATAGGGTTAAATGTTAATGGTTTTAGTTAAGTTATAAAATTTAATTAGGGTTAACCATATCTTAGCTAAACTAATTAATTAAATTGTATAACTTAACTAAAACCATTAACATTTAACCCTATCTTAGCTAAACTAATTAATTAATCTATTATGAAACTCAAATCTCTAACATAAGCTTGTCATGAATAAGCCGACAACTCTTGAAATCCATAACTCTTGAGTTCCTGAAATCCCTAACTCATTTATTTTCATGGTTTTTCTTTGTTAGTGGAAACTCATTCCGGAAAAAAAAAGTCCCTTACTTGCCCTCTTTTGCCTATCACTGTCTTTCCCTCATTTGCCTTCCTCCATCACCACCGACCATCACTGTCGTCACAATATGTGGTAATGCAAATTGTTTTGCTTCTTTTTTACTTAGGCTTTGTTTGTTTATCGATTTTTCCGAAAGGGATGTTATGAAATGGAGGAATATTGTGGAAGCTGATGTTGAGTTGCTCAATTTGCAAGAGGGAGTTATGGCAAGAGCTCCAATTTCTCTTATCATCTTTCATGAGGTAAGTATTTATTGCACTAACTATTGACTGATGTGAGATTTTCAAGTCATGCGTGCTTCATTCTCAACCACTATCACTTGCTCCTAATTCAAATTGCTTGTTGCAGTTTTTAAAAATTCAATCTCTTAATTCTTCCTTAGGGGATAATCATTAGCTGTCTAATATTGAAGTGTTGGGAGGTTAAGTTTATAATGATATTAATGAGAATTTGCTTTATGGACCTAGATACTTTTAGTAGATTAAATTTCACTTTTACTAGTATTGCTGCTACTTCTCCATTATGTTGCTAATGTCTTTTCATGTTATCATTGTTATCATCACTTAGTTCTTGTTAATCCCAAGCCCCATATGTGTTTAAGTACTAAGGAATTAGATTTTATATTTTATTATATCTGATGTTACGTGCATTAAGTTTATAGTATTTGATCATTAGGAAAGGTTCTTTAAAACTTTGTTTGAAGATATGTAGTTGTAACTTTCTTCTAACACTAGCTTTGGCTAAGATATCTATAGTTTTGATTAATTCTAATTGAACCAACTTAGCTCAATGGTAAGAGGCGTGCATGAAAGTGCAACAAAACCTTGAGGGGTCGCGAGTTCGATTCCCAAAGAGGACAATACCAATTAAGGTTGTGGTCGCGTGCAAACTTGAAGTATACGGGGATCCAAGCCCGGTACACAAAACACGGACCCAACATGAGCACATCTTGCACTTAATCTAAGCACACCTTGGGAATGTGATACTCTTAAAAACAATTCATCTTTCGCTTCATAGTTCACATCTCTATAGTGTCAATACACTTAATTCTTATGGTAGATCGTAACTCTTGTCATATTAATCAAACAGCCACTTCGGTTCCAATTTCATTTTTTTAAAATCACAAAACTTCTATTTTTATTCTTGTGCACTTTATTCTCATCATTTCTACTTGTATCCTTATCTTCCTCAAACAATCCACTATCATACATTTACATCTATATCACATTCGGGGATATATCACCACAATCCCATATAATGCATCTCCCACTACAAATACATTGAATCGTTATATGTCATATTTACCCATATACTATTTCTTATTTCCATTTATCCAATGAAAGAATATCATTCTGCTCACAAATTCGATCAGCTCAACCTCTTAACAATTTCTCTTGCATGTGACTCATACACATGCGACTCAAACTAGGGATCAGTCGCTGCTGCATGCTAAGACATGTTAACAATGCATATACCTTGAGACATAATTCAAAAACGCCCATGTAAGATCCTAATTCTGGTGCTCTGATACCACTATATGTTGGACCCCGCTTGATTTCGAAACCCAACTCTTCAGAATACCGTAATACTTGAGCGTGGTTTCTTGAAATCTCTTTAACCATCATAGATTTATCATCTTGCTTTGATACCACAACTATTGGATCCCGCTTATCTACGGAATCCAACTCTGGAGAAAACATGAATGCGTGCATATTACCTTGAAGGGTTATTTCATTGAACTCTCATTAAGCATCAACAATTCATTTTCATTCTCATAACATCCCAAAAATTTTCTCACAATTTGTTCAATGGCATGCCCATACAAATTAATCACCATAATCAAACTCATTTCTCCTAATTCCGAACAGAATTTGGAAATCTTCAAACCAAAATTTCAATTTGACTTCTTCAGAAAAATTGAAACTCTAAGTCTCTTATTTATTTTGAAACAAGAACCATCTTATTCAGAGCTCTATAGCTCAAGATATGCTTAAACAGCTAAAGGGTGTTCATACCTAAATTATGCTCTTACAACCGATCCCTCATTTTCTTTCCATAAAATTTTTTTCAAATCAACTCCAAAAGATACAAATTTTCATGTAGAGATAGGAAAATGTCTTATGAATCTATTGCTTTAAGAATCACCTCATTTGGAGGTCAAATGAGGAAGTTATGTCAGAAAGAATCGAACATGTTTATACCCTCAATCAAATTTGTACCTATCTTCGTGCGATTGCCATAACTTTGGCCAAAAATGTCAGATTGAGTTCGTTCTTTGATGATTTGGAAGAAGACTTCTAGATATACAACTTTTATGAAGACCCTAAAGCAAGATTCTACATCTAAAAGGGTTAAAAATTGTGATTTACTGTAGCTATCCCTTGAATGTCCGTTTAACGGACATTGTCGGGCCTTGGAGCACTTTTTCACCCAAGAAGGTCCATTTAACGAACATGGGCGATGATGGGGGTCCTTGTTGACCTGAGAAGGTCCGTTTAACGGACCTAAAGTCCATCTAACAGACATAGGTGTTAAGTCAAAATGACTTTACATAAATGATTTTGATGAAGTACAAATAATAAATGAAAAGCAGACGGAAGAAAAGCAGACGGAAGGAAAATGAAAAGCAGACAAAGAAAAGCAGACGGAAGCTAAAATGAAAAGCAGACGGAAGCAAAATGAAAAGCAGATGAAGAAAAGCAGACGGAAGCTAATGGAAGCTAAAATGAAAAGTAGACGAAGAAAAGCAGATGGAAGCTAAAATGAAAAGCAAAATTGAAAAGCAGACGGAAGCAAAATTGAAAAGCAGACGGAAGCAAAATTAAAAAGCAAACGAAGAAAAGCAGACGGAAGCAAAATAAAAAGCAGACGGAAGAAAAAGCAGACGAAAGAAGCAAGTCACGGATCTGTCTGAGTTAGTTACAGAACTCAACTGAATAACCGTTTCTTTAAAGAATCAAGAAGCAGTTGAAGACGAAGGCTATAAATATAAGTCGGAGTCGAAGATTGCAAAGTTATTGAAGTTTATGAAATAAAAGAGCTTAGCGTTTTCTTGAGAGAAATTATTGTGCGATAAAACTGGAGCTATTTTTTTCTGTAGCAAAGCTTTAAACACCTTTCAGTTGAAAGTAGTGCAAATAGCCTGAAGAGGCTAAGTATGAAAGAATACTGATTGTAAGAGACCTAAAGAGGCTCGGAAACAAAGAATACTTGTAACGTTTTGAGAGATAGTGAAATCTCAGAAAGACATCTAAGAACTGGACGTGGCCCATGGTTTGGGGTGAACCAGTATAAAAATTACTGTGTCAAAATCTCTCAACTCTCAATCTCTCATATCTTTCAAGTTTTCAGTCTTACTGTTGTTACACAAGTTTTCGAAAATACTTTACAACTGTGAATTTTAGTAGTTCTTGTAAAAGGAAAGAGTTTCTTTTAACAAATTTGTTTACCAAGGGGATTAAACAAAAAGGATACACAATTCACCCCCCCCCTTTCTTGTGCATCTAAATATCACTATTAAGTTGTATATTATCATTGTAACGAAGTGTGGATCAAAGATTATGGCGGAATCACATACATACATTGCTGAAGGTGCCTCAGTCACTAGACCTT
>JAOTAX010000002.1:30911415-30932169 GCA_025629825.1 Erythroxylum guanchezii
GAAAACCCCAAAGCAAACACTACTTTTTGTAATTATTCCATTCCTTCATTCCCAAACCCTCAAACCAAACGCCCCCTTAGAGATAACAACTAAACCCATAAATCAACAGATCAAGCTGGAATTAACCAAGTCTCAAACTAAAAATTTTTAAACCAAAGCCCGAGCCCAAACTCAAACCTAAGGCTCAACCCTTATAAGTAAAATGACTCATTTTACTAAAAAGTCGTTTTGTTTTTTTATTATTTAAAAAAAATTTGAGCTGAGTCAAGCTAGACTTGAGTTATGACCGACTATCTTAAGCCTGAGCAAGCCTAGGCCCAACCTATTGCCATATAACAACATAGTGCTATATATTCATAAGTTAAATATAGATGTTCCTTCAGTTCGTTTGAAGTTGAAAGAAAATCAAGTTATATAAGCTAGACAATGAAAGATTACTAGATTACAGGTCTTAAGAGAAAGGTGCACGAATAAAAACTAAAAGGATGAGGATGCAATGGACTAGATATTAAGACGCTAGTTCAATTCCAGTAACTTCCAAACAGTCAAGATTTTAAATAACAGACTTAGAAACAGGAAAATTTCAACAAAAAGGACCAGAATATGGAGAAATATAAAATCGAAAAAAACTGTCATTTTGTATACAGTAATCTTGCATCCAACCCAAACAGCGTTTGCAACTCAGTCACCTAAAGTGCAACGGTACGCCCTATTAATGCGTTACCCTTTGTCATGAAACTTCGACAGCTTTCCACCAAAACATGTGCACCTTTGAGATAAAGGTAAAAGCCCACCAAAGCACGTAGAAAATGTTGAAATTAAGTGCAAATCAGGTTACAAACAAAGAAAACCACACGAACCCAACCCCAAAAGAGTGAGCGCCAGCAATCACGGAAATTTACCCAAATTGCTGAAGTTCATGCAGCTTCAGCACACTTAATCAGAAAGAAGCATTTGTGAGTCCTCACCATGGTTAGCTTTCAGTTATGAGCTTCAGCAGTTCAGTAGCCTCTTTCAATCGTCTTTCTGTGTTTTCTCTCCCTGCCACAGCTCGGGGATTCCTGCACAAGGATAGAAATAATTTTACCTCAGTCATCTGCAGGTATGTGCTCATGTTTCACCATAACTCATTCCAATTTACAAGTGCTGTTGTTTACCTCTTCTCAGTGGCTGCCTTCCTCGTTAGTTCTTCTACAAGACTATGCAACCTCTTCAGCAGAGCAGGCGACTTGTGCATTGCATGAACACCTTCATATCTCAAACAGATTTTCTTCAGAATCTCTGACGCAATGAAATATCCTTCTTCCTTGTTCCTGGAAAGTAATTAGGAGACTCGGTTCAGGTGTGGTACAAAGGAAACTTATGCTTGGTTTCTCAATCTGTAAATATGACGAGGGAAAAAACCTTAGCAACTCCCAAAGAATAAGTTCTATTGATCCATGCGCATTAATAAGCACGTCAGTTAAATGTGGATAGCAAGTAAGGTTCCGAAGAGTGGAAAGTGCATGCTTTAGGACTTCCTGATCTGGTATGCTTCTGCTGACAGAACGGATCTGGTTCAGTAATTTGTCAATTGCTCCAGCATCCACAAGCTCCTCGCAACACCTCTTGGAATGTTGTGTGGCATGGTCTGTGAGGAGGTGTGATTATAATAGAGTCCACAACGATTCAGAATAGTTTTTATTCATCTAGCTCATTCTTCAAACTATATGACTGAAGCTTATTGCAAATAGAACATGGTAGATACATCAAGATTTGGTTTTTTAGCATAACACTTCAACAAATTGTTGACATTTTGTTGCTAATAAACTCTTTTTCGCATAGTTATAGAGTTTTAGCTAGTAGCAAAACATTAGTTTTAATTAGTGTGTTGCTCGCTGTTTTGTGAAACACATGACAAAAGACTATAAAATGAGTCTATTTTACTAAACGGCAAGCATCTCTGACTTAATTAAAGCATCATAGTAAAAGGAACTTATAGCACACACAGCACGATTTGTGGCCTCAATCTCCTAGACATGGTTAATCAAGGATTCAGAACAAAGAGTTGATGACTTCCTCGAATAAATAAGTGAACAATTGGTGAACACGGTCTCTCAGAGGAAACAAATACTGCTGTTTGTAACAATATTTCCTTAGAAATTTACACTAATAGGACAAGTGAAATCCCAAAATAAGGAGAAATTCTTACCCAAAGTTGCACAAATATGAAGAATTCCAGTAACCCTTTTCTTGCTCTGTAGTTCTGCAAGTGCCATCTTAAGTCTGTTAATAATACGCATGCTGTCATCCACATTTTTAGCAGAATGTTGCATTCTACGCCGTAAATCTAAAAGCTGCCCTCTTGACTCTTTCCGCACAAGGTAACCTCTCCAGTGTGACTGCATAAGTTCCAATATGATAAACCATGAACAGACTAACTTGAGCTAAACTAACACAAGGACTTCAAGGATATAAACAGTTGAGGAAATATCATCCAACCATGCATGAAAATGAACAAAATGAGTCAATAGCCTGGTAGGCTAAACAAGCCTTACACCCAACATAATGCAAATGATGAAAGAATTTACAGACCGTTCCAAGAAAACAGTAGATTAAAGCAGACCTCATACATTATACTGCATTTACATTAGACATAAACTAAAGGAAAATATATTCAGTGGTCTAGTATGTTGAACAGCTTTTGTAATATTGTATAAAGACCTCAACAAAGGTAGTCAACTCTTGTTGAAACTAAGCATGGTACACGTCTGAATGAATGCTGCTAAACATGAAAATAGGACTTTGAGATCTGTTAATCTTACTTGAATGACAACATTAAGTTTCCTGTGCCTAATAGCCTTTTGCCTACCAAACCAACCTCGAACATGTGACTGTATAACAATTGTGAATTTTGCTCTTTGTTTCAGCTGTAAAATAATTCTCCACCACCGCTGTAGCTTCAAAACTGAAGACAATATGGTTTTCAATTCAAATCTCTGACTTAAATCAATTGAGCTTTCGAAGTTGGAGCATGAAGTGGCAGTTTCTTGAAACTGAAATGTCCCTAGAAACAGAGACAACATAGTTTGCTCATGTTAAGAGAACCATAATTTATTCAACTTCAATAAAAAAGTTATCAAAGAAAAAGCAGGTGAATTAGAGTTCACAAAAAATATGGGTAAGATACCTAAGAGCTTATTTCGAGTAATTTGGCCCTGGACAAATTGCTGAACTCTAATCACATCACTTTTTTTACTACAAAGTGCATTCCAACTATTGAAACACCGAATAGCACTTTGAATCTTCACTACAGCTTCTTTTAGCAACAGAAAGCTCTTCCTTTTCAGCCAAGCACAACAGTATCTCTGCATTCATTGAAGTAAAATAATATACTTGGGGAAATTTTCACTTTAACCAAATAAATGAGATAAAATGCCACCCCATGGAAAGAGGTAGATAAAATTGGGATCACAATAGAGCCTTCTCCAATGTCCCATTTTGACGAGATTAGGACTAGTAATAGCCAATATTTCAGTAGAAAAAGAACAATGATAATTATTTGCATAGGTTGATTTCCAGTTATCAAGTGATCATTAAACATAGTAGCAGTGATCGGACAACACCTAGAAGCAACTGTAGGTTGTCCAATCAATGAACGGTAAGAATGTTGAGCAATCATTCGGTTTCCAGAAGCAAACATTTCATCCCTTCTAGATCTTTAAATAAAATCTTAAATTACATTTTGGCTTGCCCAAGTATAAAAAAGACATAGGAATTGTCTGGAGAACCAAGGATGCTGAGAGAAATTGGCACATGTCAGATGTTTGGTTTATAATACTAAATAAACTACACACGATATGAAAATTCAAGACTTATCCTTAAACAACCAAAACCAGTTGAAAAATAATAGTCATAAGCAATCAACAATAAAGCACATGGTTAAAAAGATAATCATTTTGAAATGCATGAACCTTTAATGAGAAAAAAACTCTCCTAAAAATATATTGCAGGTAAAGGTAGGAAATATTTCACATGAAGATTCTCGTAAAAATGAAAGGAGAAACTTTACTTGAAGCAATATAATGAGATGTCTACGCCTACAAGTTTCTCTTCTTATAATCCATCCACGTAGATGACATTGAACGATGATGGCTGATCTTGTAGCAACTCTTTGTTGTTCACAAGCCCTCCTCCTCCTTAAACATCGGAAATAATTTTGGATTCTTGTTGTTGCTTGTTTCAGACATAAAAATTTCTTTCTCAATGACCAACCTCTATAATGATTCTGTATTTTGATAGCAGCCAGATTCTGGTGATAGGAAGACCTGATCAAAATAAAATATCTCCGATAAAGCTGAATTGCAATAGCTGCTTCTGTCTGTGTATTACGGAAACCATTTACACATGAATAAAGTTGTTTATTTTAGCAACATCATATTTGGACCTTGCTAACCAGGCACGAAAAGATCTTTGAATAACAGTGGCTGCATTGGCAGTATCAGGAATTGTTGCATTATGATTTCTATTGCTTGCTTTCCATCGCCTTCGACCCATCCAAATCCTTGCTGCTTTCTGAATGAGCACAGCTGATCTTCTTAACTTAACAAAGTTATGCCTTTCAACAATATACTTGCCACATTGCTCAGCAATTTCAGACTGTTTGAACCTTTCTGGATGATGGAAAAATAAGCCAAACAAGTGAACAAGGAGAATTGCTAATAGAAATATATATATTTGAAATTATACATTCTGAGAATGATAATTAAGTGAAGGCATGAAAGTCTATCAATGACCCACTGATTCCAATCTTGCTACAAGTTTCTATGATAATTGAGTCAAACACATAAGCCATAAAGTAGCGACAAATAACAATTAATACGAGCTTGAAGATTATATGATTAACTGTAAAGTTGCAACATCTAGAGAAATAATTTTCATCAGTCCGCAGCTCAGATGTTGACAAAACAAAATAAGACAGCTGTACTCTAACCAAGTTCTTAAGCCCTAGCAAGCAAAGATGAGCGTTTGAAGGTTTTCACGAGTAAACCAGCAAACTTAAAGATATAGATCTTTCTCCAAGAAAAGCCAGAGTAAGTAACCATTTTGTATGTTGGTGCTGATATTGTCAGTTGAGTTGTTCTTGGAAGTAGTAATAGCAGGCTTCTCAATGAGTCGGCTATTTCGCTCAGCCATATCTTGCCACCAAGCCTTTATGGCCTTGAACTTTCCAGCAGCATCTGCATCAATGGGGAAACGTAGCATGCAAAACTGTTTGCTTTTAATATTTTCAAGCATTTTTCTTACTTTGGAAAACAGTTTATGCAACAAAGGAAAGGACAGTCAAACTTCATCAGTGTGCTTAGTTTTCCACGTAATTGAAGAAGAAACAATATAAGCAAATTCAACAAGAATATCAATTGATTTGACCAAAGGACACAACCCTCATGATTGTCCGTAGATAAATCAGATTAAAACAATTTCTTTGCTAAACAACCTGAATGCCACATCAAAACCATAATTACAGGAAACCAGACATAAATCCTAGTCCTCAGTCGTATTATGCGTCTGCTTTTTATGAGTAGACCCATTCATTTGGAACACATTTAGAAAAATAAAGTATAGAAGCAGGGCAAAATACCTTCTGTATTGTCTCCCTTTGTTTCTTCTTGGCATAATAGAGCTTTTGAACACACAAAATACCTTCCAATGTAATGTCTCCTTTCTGGACTTTGACAGTCACAACCCAATACTTTATGAAAATTCAGTTGATCCTAAGCAGAAGAAAGGTGGCTGTAATTATTTCTGACATCAGGTATCAAAAACCAAAGCAGCATAACAGTCTAAGCATTACCATTGCTTTCTTCTCAGTCAGTTTTGATGAGAGAAAAATCAGTAGAATTAGAACACTCTGTTCACAGACTGCACCACTATGTTCAAGCATGTCACTGATTTGCAGAACCTGCAAATGCAACAAATTGAACAATGTATGACCTATTAAATAGCCAATAAGACCAGTTTTTGCTCACGGAAAATGCCATCACAAACACATTAGAAAAGATCCCCTTCTAATTCTTGTCTGCAAAACAAATGCACTTCGGTCTAACTAAACTTATCAATATTTTCTCTCTACATGAAGTTAACATGCCTTAAGCACATAGCAATCAGTCAGACGATGTAGTCAACCATTGCAAGAGTACAAAGTCTCTAAAATTTCGAACTCTTGCCTCTGGAAAATTCCCCAACAATGTAGTCAGTTTTTGTGATAAAATGAAAGTGTAAAATGCATCCAAATAATCATCAGCCGACACAAAGGATTCTTCAACACTACTTTCAGGAGTATCCTGTAAAAAATGGAAACGATAAAATCAATAATAGTAATAAAAGTAGCTGCAAATGCAAGAGGGTGGGTTGCCAAAATATGGCACCTTGCGAGAATGAGAACAGCAGAGTTTCTTTAGAAAGTAATAGTCAAGCAAACACCATATGGCTTTCCCATCAACTAAAGATGAAAATCCATCAATCTTGTAATTATATTTTTCACAGATTGCCTGCAAAATAATTAGAATGGTTGGAAAACATATAAAATTACTGCAAAGAGAGAGATAGACGAAAGGGCAGAGGAAGAGAGATGGAGGTCAAAACGACAGAAATATACCACGTTCTTACCTGGATCCATTTCAGAAGCAATTCCAAAGGAGAGGAACAAAAACATTCAACGTTCAAATTTTCCTGTAAAATGGAAAATAGATGTGAGTAATATAGAATATAAACTCTGAAGCGACAAAGATAAGAAATAAAAATGTCAAAGAATGATCCTCAACCATTCGTTTCTGAAAAGGATAGAGTATTCTTAACTACAAAAAAGGACACTTTTTTTAGTGGATTACATAAACTAGAAGAAATCAACCAATACGAACCATACCACATAAGTTCCCTGAATTTTTAAGACTTCCTCAACTAAGTTTGTTTTGTTGATCAAAAGCGGCACCTACAGAAGTTAATGATAAGAAAAGGTTACCCTTATAACTTCTGCTAATGCAAATTTTTAAATTGTGCAACAATTTAGGTAGAGACAAACCTGCAAGTGAAGAAACATGTTCCAGAGCAAGGAAACGGTTAATTCCTTGTCTCCATTAGCAATATCATCCTCTGTAACCATCATTCCATCCTCATCATGCAACTTTACACCAGCATGTTTTAAATACTGCAGGGCAAGCCCACAGTTCGCTAATTTTTTCTTACGAGTATCTGAAGGAACAACCATTTTCTGCCACAGGACGAGTTCAGCATGTCAAAAATTAAAAGAGTAGGACTAAATACACTAAGATCTGTGGTGTTCAAGCTTTTCAACTTGGGATATGAATTTAACTTGAGGAAGATTTATAATTCACCAGAACATTATCTTTTATATCCTTGAAAAGTACTTTTTTTGGGTTAAACAAACAACAAGAGGTTGCTTAAATGAGGACATCATATTCACAATCTTTAAAATATGATATTATATACATCCTACAGATAATCTATTTTCACAATTATCAGTTAAAAGAGAACAGGCCATTATGCGGTAAAATCCCATTCTAAAATGTTTTACACATGAAACTATAATTGTAAATTATATTAACAACGGAAAGGAAATATAGAGCCAAAAGAGGAAAATAAAACTTACTGTAAGAATGGATGAGTCATTTTGCAAAAGGTGAATGGCTCTACAAAGACGTATTCCATCTTGGAGGTCAAGAAACAAATCTGTAACGCTGAAGTCATACTCTAGAAGGGAACACTACAAATACAACTTCTGTTCGTAAATGATACATAGTTAAATTAGGAACATAAAGTCAACTTCAAGTTTTTGCGGAGTTATTCCTGTATAGAATAATCTAAATGGTTTAATGCATTCCTGCACCATATTACTTGAAGAGCACAAATATGTGGAGTAGGTACGTCTATAACCAAATGGACTGAACACGTACCTGCGCATAAGATACTTTGTAACCTACAGTCACTAGATGCGCAAGAAGATTACCTTCTCCATGCATTACATCCGATGAAAGAAAATCTAGTTTTATATGAAGCAAAGATACATAACCTACAGTGAGCATAATAGATCACAACTGTCAAACCTGAAAATAGAAGCAATATAAACAAATTACCAGTAATTACTTGACGACTAGACTTGATACAAGATTGCGCCGCAAACAAAAGTGGAGAACCCCCATCAATTCCATCAATACCATACTTGAGAGGAAGAGTGCTTTGAGATTTAGCTCTATCAAGTATAAGGACCAACAGCAAAAATCTTTTTAAAATAATATTCCCCAAATTTTCATAGTAACCAGGTTTATATAACCCATCAACCATCTTGTTATAGGCATAAGCTTTAGCCAACCCAGTGTGTGAGAAGAACTGCTTCTCAATTACCATCTTCAAGAAGGCAAGTTCTTTATCCGAATTAACTTCTCCATCTGGCAACAATGAACAACCACCAAAAATGATGTGCAATCCAATGCGAAGCCAAATGGGGTTGTAGCACATTAAAATCCCCACAGCCTTCTCCTTTATACCAAGATCTGTGATTATGGGGCAATGTGTCTTCATTTTCAACCTTCCGTCATCAATACTCTGAACATTACATAACACTATATTAATGGAACATTATCAATAACAACTCTTTCAAAGTGTCCAATTACCAATCATAACCGCAATGTTATATTCAATGCACGAGTAGTCGAAAAGAAACTGCACCTTAAGGACCCGAGACATGATATCAAATATCTCCTTGCAACTACCCAAGCTCAAGTAAACCTGCAATCTCTGCATCAAATCATCGAAGCTGCACACGTCCTTGAGCAAATTATTCAGTACACCATGCTGCTTCGCATTCAAGAAACTTCCTTCGAGCTTACTCTCCACATCATGTCCGCCAAGCCAGTCGGAATCTCTCTGCCTTTTTGGACACCGCCACATAGCATCAACTCCAACAGTGCCGCTACAAAGGCCACCCTCCCTCTTCCCCAAACCAGAAGGAGCCACATTTGAGTCTTCATTCATAATCACCGCACAGCCACACGATTTAGGGCTTTGGAAGAGGAAATTGAGCCAAGTAGTTAGGGATTTGGAGAGCGACTTAAGAGACTTCTCCTTCTGAATCTGAAGCTTACGAGATGACAGCGACTGCTCGAGCTCGAAGGCCTTGAGTCGACGGCTGGTATCAGTCTTGTGCTTGGAAGAGCGATGGTGGTGGCGGAGGAAGGAAGAAGAGGAGCGCGGCGTTTCCTTGGAGGCGGTGAAGAAGTGCTGGGGACAAGGAGATGTGAAGACAGAGGATCGGAGGGGACGTTTGGGGGTTTTGAAGTTGGAAATGTCCTTTAAGAGCGAAGAAGACAGCGGACAAGTGGGCTCGCCACCGCCCATGGCGGAGAAGGAAATGGGAGGGAAGGAGATTTTCAAATTTTCAAACGGTGAATAGAGCGATATGATATAGAAGATGACGATTGTATGCATATGGACAGAAAAGTGTGGGCCTCAATTATCAATTACGCATTTCAAATAGAGACCGATTCTGGGCTTTAGATCTCAAAGTTTTAAGTGGGCTGATCCACCAAATTCCTTTTTTAACATTACAGGAATAACAAAATTTAGTAAGAATTTCACTAATACGTGAAATCTAGAATGGTTTAATAATACCCAACTTTACATAATGACTTATTTGCCACAATTTTAATTTTTATATTGACGATAAATATTTTGAGGAATATACTTAAAACATGTTTCGTCTAATACGAACATTATTAGGAAGGAGAGAGAACTTTCTTAATTTAATTATTTATCTAGTCATCTTTCCAATTCTCTCTTCCTTATCCTCTAATACATTAGTCATTTGGTAATAAGAACTTTTAATTAATTTATATTAATTATTGTTGAGAATATTATTATATTATTAAGAGCTAGTTTTGAGTCATAATTTTTAGTTTTTGAGAGCCCTTTGTATAGACTTTAAAAATTATAAAAATTTGTGTTAAAATTTGACGGTGTTTAAAGTTATGTAAATCACCTGCTCTTTAAAGTACGCTTCTTGTAATATTTACTCTTTATTAAAAATTAAAAATATTGTACTAATTTTTTATCATTCGTTAAATAAGAGGTTTTAGTAAATATGAATTTTTAAGAGGAGATTCAAGAGTAAGACATAAGTTAAGGAAGACCAAATCACTATAAATAAATGTACAATCTCTCTTACCTATTTGTTATTTGAGTTTATATGTGACTTTATATTGTTATAGTATGTTATTGATTCTATTCGTCATTCCATCAAGCTATATCAATCTCTGCTATTTTTATAACAAAACATAAATTTAGAAGGATTTTACATTCATATAACACAAGTGTTTGATAAAGTGTCTTTAGGTGAAATGAGTTTAGAGTCATCTAGTTCACTCTTCTTTTTAGGTGTCTTTTGGATAACATAAACCCTTTGAAATAAGAAGAAGTTTGTGTATAGAAAATTTGAAGGATTTTAATATGGGATATTAGTTGAGATGTAAGTCAAATGAAGAATGGACGTTGGTCAATCGAAGGGTGAGTTAGATCAATTGACATAATTGGAAGTTACCATTTTGGTGTCTATTTTTCATATACATTAAATGTGCTTTGTTTCTAACTATTAGGAAAAAATGTTAATGGTTATAAATATTTCATAATTTGATTGTTGAACAAGTTTTAAGAGTTTTGATGAGTTCTTAAATGAGACTTAATTCACATTGTTTCTCCTCCTCTTGATTTATGACATATGCTTTCATTAACTGGCGACTTCTCTTTGTTTCTACAAATTATATCCACATGCTTCATTTGGATGCACTTTTTACACTTTGCATCAAGTCTGCTCTAACAACTAGAAAAGATCTTAGATGAAAACTATTGTAAGCATTGTTGAGAAAGAAGCTTAACTTCTCTTTAGATTGAGTAATTGATATGTTGTTTCTATTGTTCTTTATCACTATTTCAAGCTCCTCTCACCTTTGAATTTGCTTATTTTTTCCTATCTTAGCAATTAGCTTTTCCTTCCTAAACTCTTTTGTAACCTTAGCTTGTTGTACTCTCTTATCCCTCATCCACTCCTCCCTTTCTCTCCTCTTATTTTCCTTCTCTTCTAAACTTTACTTTTGTCACTATTCTTTGTTTCCAAATATCTCTGCTCCTCTCAGCTTCATTTTTACTTCTCCTTCTTCTTACTAAGGTTCTCCTTAAGATATCTCCCTGGCTCCATATCCTTGGTTCAAGTGCTCCTCTTTTGTAGTTGGAGAGGTACTTTGGTTTAGATAAAACTATTTTTTCCCGACTAAGCACCTTATTATTGTTTAAGGTAACTGTCATTTGAACTTTTTCTCTAAAAGTTGGACTTAACATTTTAAGGTATTTTAACTAAAACAAATGTTCAAACCCCTAACTCCTCCTCTAATGAACTCCCCCTTTTGCCTCCACCTCTCATCCTTGTAACCCCCATCCTAGCCATGAAAATAAATATGTTCGTTCATCCACTTCTTCCTTTAATCAGAAGAGTTGGAAATAAGTCCTTGGTTATACAAAATACCTCTCTTTGCATTATTATCCTTTAGACGATATAGAGAGTAGAACTATAGTTGCTATTGAGTTAGAAATAATCAAAGTTAGAGCTATTAAGATTCTTCCCTAGTTAAATTCTCTACGGTCCTTTCCCTCCATTTCCTACAATCTCAACATGGAAACATAAGGTTCAGAATAACAACAGGCTATACTCTCCTCATTGAAGATAATCTACTAATTTTCTCATTTCTTTCTCAACATGATACATTAAAAGTGATAGAAGATTTCGTTGGCACTTTAGACAATTGCCGATATTCCTATAAAAACGATTGCCATGTATTAATTTAAGTGTGATTAATCAAGAGAGTATTCTAATATGGATGAATTTACATAGTGTTCTTTAGAGTATTGGACCATAAAAGGTTTGAGCATATTATCTACCTTCATTGGCAAGCCATTGTGTATAAGTGAGCACATGATTAAGAAAAGGAGAATTGGATTTGTTAAAATGTGTGATACCATAGAGATGATAAAGGAGCTTCCTGATTATATTCATATTATGGGACTAGGCCAAAACAACACTCTTTATAAGGATACCATTTTAGTTACTTATAGTTGGAAGCCTATCCTTAAGATGCATCGAAAGAAATGGAAATCTATATGGAAAACCCTAAAATAGGAGACTATTTCAAGCAAATGGTGATAGAGGTATGCAATATGGGAGTGGAGAAAATGAAGGAGTAAAATATAAAAAATGATGCATAAAGCGACCATCTTATTAAAGATGTGACTCAATTAGAAGATCAGGAAGTTGTGAATGCAAATGTTATTAACTTGGCTTAGGATAAGGCTCCAAACTCTCCTAATGATATGGGTGTGTTGAAAGACATTTTAATAATCTAAATGAGCAAGATAAAGAAGAAGGTGATATTGTGCTTGGAAGAAAAGAAAATAGGATTAATATAGTTGAGCATACGGGAAATATAAAATACATGGCAAGCTATTAGGCTATTCACAAAATGTAGCAGTATTGGACCTAATGGAAAATACCTTTATGGAAGCCAATAAAGACGAATATCAAAGTTCCAAGAATAGGAAATTAGGGATAAGAAATAGGAGTAAGAGTTCCACAGGTAAAGCCATTCTTAAATGACTTTTATAATATAGAATGTTTGTGGATTGATTTACCTCAAAAATCTTCAAGCTTTAAAGGATTTTTCACTTTGGAACATCTATAGCTCTTAAGTCTATTCGAGATAAAGATTAGATTTGAAAATTTGAATAAGCTAAAGATTTTGGGTGTAAATTGGAAGGTTATTTTAAATCATCAACTTCATTATTATGGGAGAATAGTGTTGGCCTATAACTATAATTATATGAATGTGGAAGAGTTATGGTTTCCTAATCAGGCTATATATGTTTTGATTCAATTCTTCAATGAGTGGAGTAAATGCTACGTCTATATTGTATAGATCTAACTTTAATTTTCAGAGGAAGATATTATGGGAAGGTTTGAAACAAAATCAAGTTGATAACTCCCTATGACTAGTATGTGGTGATTTCAATACAACTCTCTATAAATCTAAAGATAAAGGAAATTTTAGCCTAATGTATTATACATCTAAATTCATGGAGTATGTGAAAGAATTGGGTCTTGAAGATATAAGATATGAAGGACACTGATTCATTAGGAGCAACCAAAATAAAATATGATATTTTAAATCTATTTTTATTTTATTAACTCTTATATATTATATATTACTTTAATGCCCATAGAGATTTTTAATTTTTTAAATGTTTAAAAAATAAAGGTATGAAGCCTCACTAGGAAATCCACAGGAGAGTTTTTAAATTTTGAATATCTCTAGTACTAACCAAAAAATGGTACTAAAATGCCTTTTACCATACCCTGTCATTTTGTACCGTACCAAGTTGATGTATAGGTTAGGGTTAATTACACAAAAAAACCTAAACTTTCGTTAATTTTTTAATTATAGACCGAACTTTAAAAAGTAGCAATAAAATATTCAAACGTTCAATTTTTTCAATTCTAGCCCAAACTTTAAAAAGTTACAATAAATACTCAAACTTTCAATTTTCTTCAATTCTAGGCCGACGTTATCTATTGTTCTCCTGATGCTCTCATCCCTTTGTTTTCTGTTTGTTCTTCTGATGTCTCAAGCTACTTTCGCATTATAGCATACTGCACCAATAAGCTCTTCATTTTTAATTCGTTCTCCTGATGTTTTTAGTGTGAGGGCATCAAGGTTGCGTATTTTGAAAATCGAAGGGTGAGGGCGTTGAGTGAACAAACTAAAAACAAATAGAAAAACTTAAATTAAAGCGTAAGGACGTCCAGGCTGCGTAATCTGATTTAGGTCATTTTAAAACAACGTCGTCGTTTTAATTATGTGATTAAACGACGTCGTTTCATTAATCTTTATTTGTTGTGTTAATTTTAGATGATGTGTATTAATAGTTAAGATTTTTAAAATACGTGACAAGCTACGTTAGCAAACTTAACAGAAATAATAACGTCGACCTAGAATTGAAAAAATTGAAAGTTTCCAACAATTTATTGCTATTTTTGGAAGTTCGGACTAAAATTGAAAAAATTGAAAATTTAGACATTTTATTGCTACATTTTAAAGTTAGTGCTATAATTAAAATTTTAACGAAAGTTTGGGCATTTTTTTGGTAATTAACCCTATAGGTTATTATACCGGTAAAGTGTGAAATATCAAAAAAATATTAGGTCATAACTATAAATTAAAAGAAGTTGAGTCATTAAATGAAAAACATATATTTTGTGTTTATTTCCATACCTACTATTCAGTAGGATTTCAACTAGGTATTGATGATGAGTTATATTTTGTATATAACTATTTTTAAATATAAACTATCGTTAAATAATAGTTACTGTGCTTATAAGTAAAAATAACTTCAAAGCATTCATAATTTTAAAATTGATATTTTATTTTTAAACTATTTATACAAAGAGTATTTTCTATTATTCTTACAATTTTAAGTTATTATATAGTCTACGTAACTTAATTGGGAGCAATTATATGATGATTACTTAGTAGCAATCATTTATTAATTATTATTATTAACAATTATTTTAGTAAAATAGTAATTTTGTTATTTATAATAGTAACAATTACTAAAAAAAATTTAACTTAATTTGTAATTTATACCAACCGACAAATATACATGACATGCGCGAGAAGAGTGGTTTTTCAAGATATCACTTCTTAACATATTTTGACTTGACTGGCGTGGCAGAAGCCAATTAATCCTATTGAAATCTGGATTCGGAATGGTTTTTCAAGATATCACTTCTTAGCATATTTTGACTTGAATGGCGTGGCAGAACCCAGTTAATCCTATTGAAATCTGGAATCGGGCTCTGGTTATATACAAATATCACCGGACCAGATCTCCCTAACCAGTATCCTTATTAATGATGGGTCTGTGCTATACTCGTTAAGGTCCGTAGCTTTCTTGGAGTTTGAACTTTGTAGGGTTTCAGACCTTTAACTGTGAAGAACTTCACCAGTCAAGGCCACATTTTTATTATGGTCTTTGTAGAAAGGTGGAGCGCAGGAGACCATTGTCGTTCATTTATTACACATCCACTTTTAAGCTTTTACCTGGTCGTCCAAGCTGATTATGTTTCGTAAAATTGTATTACTTCATTTAGAATGTAAAATGATGAAAAACAATTCTCAAAAATGTGGACCAGTGAACTTTCAAAGATGTATGTTTTAACAATCTTAGCTTAATTAGTTTATTCCTTTACACAATTAATATGAATTATGCCAAGATTGTTTACAAAAATAGTTTACAGTTTTATGATTACATTAATATGAATTATAAAACTTATAATGGTAATGACAGGAACATTGTAATTTGATTTAATAATTGAACTGATTTAAATCCTATCTTCGTAATACAATAATTTGATAGATTGAAAAGTATAATTCCTTTTTAGACAACAACAAAGAAATCATCTAAAATAAGAAATGACTTTGTCGAAGTAGAGGTTGAGGATTAGATTTTGCAAATAAAGTATAACTCAAATTATTTCATTAATGAATCATGTTTTACAATTTTAAGGGAACCAATTGTCAATGTCATTTAGTATAACATTGTTTGGTTACAAAATAACTCCCTTAAATAATCCTTGAAAATAGACTTAAGAATCAAAATCAAGGAGGAGTTGTTTGCAAGGGTAACAAGAGATTAAAGAAGTTAAAAGCCTTTTAAAGAAGGCTTTATTGAGAATCTATCTTAATTAGCTTGTCATCCTTAAGAGAGACAATTATGTTGCATTTTTCCATGTACGCAATATTTCATGAAAAAAGAAACTATTTTAATCATCATGTTTTAACCAAAGCACCCTAGATCTCTACTTCTAAAGGGAATGATTGTACTCTATTTTCTATGAATAGCTGAATAGAATAGCTTTCACTTCAGCTAATAAATCCTCATTTGAGGGAAAGTTATAGAGATCATGTTAAGCCCTAATCAATCTTCACCTTGTTTATATTTATTGCTAATAGAGTGTTTTCAACTTTCCTATTATTTAGGATCTTTAGTTCATCTTTAATCTTCTAAAGCTTTATCATACAAGTATAAGGCTTGTGTCCTTAAATTTCATGATTGATCTCGCTTGTAATACCTTTATTAAAACCATCCACTTTAGCAAGAAGATTATTTAGCCTAAAAGGATATTTTGAGTCTTGTGGGATTAGAGAGGTTTTATATTACCATTAGAATGTGACCAAAAAATAACATGCTATGAACTAGGGACAAACTATCTGGAAAAGTAGAGATCCATATGTCATTTATAACGAATCATTCTAACTTTTTTCTCAGAAACCATTCCTTTTTGGTTATTACTTCAATTGTAGAACATGCCCTCTATTTTTAGATCAGTCACCTATATGTAGTTAGTGCAATCTCTAAAGTCTTTAGTGAAATTCTTGGTATATGAGCTTACGTCGACTTTTGTAGTTTAGAGCATATTGTTAAAATTTTCAAGAATAATCCATAATGAGTTAATAGCAACTCTTAAATCATTTAGCTTATTCCACAAACTAACCCTCTAGAATATATGATTAAAAACACATATGAGTGTGATCTAGAAATCACCTTTCTCCATTATCATTCTAGTGGAAATATGGGTAAATTGATTCTTAATGATAGAATGCAACATTTCAATCATATCTGGATTAGATACAATCATAATTATACCATTATAGTGGTTTTGGTGATATGAGATTTAATGCTAATGCTTTTTAAAATGATTCGAGTACTTACTTTTCTTCCCCTTTAACTCAGTTTCTAAAAGTAGCAGCATAAGAGGTTTAATAAGAATCTTATTGGCAATAGAAAAGATAGCACAAAGGGAACAAAGATAAAAGGCAAGAGCAGGTTTAACACTCATTGGCTTCGACTCACTCTCACCTATTCCCTTGGTTAGATCCCTTTCTACTTTTTTTCCTTGGCTTTGTGACCTTTCTACTTGCGTGGTCCTGTCCTCTACTTGAGACTGGGGCTCATTTTCTCTGGTTTTCCTTCGCACACTTTGGCTTGCATGCCTTTAGTTTCTTTAGCTTGATGGAGGAATGGCCTGAAAGTGATTGGAATAGGGTCTGGTGGTTATTGGAAAAAGTTTTGGGCAATCTGGTTTTTATCGGATAAAACTGGAACAGGAAATAGGAAGACGTGTCTGGGTTAATTGGCTGGGAATTTGGTTTCGAGGAAAGAAGAAAAGTTGTAGAAAGTTTTGTGAACTACAATTTAGACACAAGAATCAGATTAATCGGATAAGGAATGATTGAGTTATTGTAGATTTTGTAGTGATATGTTAATCTAGGCGATAGAATGAAGGCAGATGAGGAAAACGGGAATTTTGAGGAGACTGAGGTTCGAATTGGGTGAAGATGTCTTCTGGAGATTTTTAAGTTAAGATGTGAGGAACAAACTTGAAGAAGGGAATTTTTTGATTTGATGAACACAAGAAACAAAAACTGGAAAACAAAATTGGAACTTAGACAGAATTCTGGACATTGCACAATACACAAACGATTGAATGTTTTCGGCAAACAAACAAGCCCTTTTGATTATTTTCGGAAAATAATCAAACTCAATGATTGTTCGTTGGAAAAAAAAATCAAAACCCAAACAATTGCTTGCCAAAATATTGAGAGAAAAATCTCGACTTTTCCTTATATTTTTCTGAATAATATTGAATAGGAAACAAAATGAGCTAAAATAGGAAGCAAATGGGCTCCTCACCTTTCCTATTATGTAGTTTTTTAGCTCATTAAAATAAAAATAAAATCTATAATAAAAATCTTACAAAATAACTAAAATAAAGCAAACCAAACAAGTCATTAAATCAGGCCAAAATAACAAATCTGGGCCAAAATAAAACAGGAAATAAAACAGGTCTTTATATCAAACCAAATACTGGTTAAATTAGACCAAAGTAAGCCCAATTTCAATGTGAGAAAATCTGCTGCTCCTAGGCTTTGAACAACTCAGTATGATTAGGTGCAAAAACATAAGCTTTGAAGTCACCAAATGGGCTTAACATCACCTGCAACTTTAAGAACAAGTGCTGCCCAACTTCTTCTTCCTCTAAGACTTCAACCAACTCTTTTTGGACCTCAACTCTACCTGATGGTTTTTCTCTAAGCCCCATGGCTTCCGTATCTTCAATTGTAAGCTTGGATGACCCTCCATCATCCTCTCCCTCTTAAGAACCGACCTCACTACCTGAATTAGAGTCAATCATAGTGTCCTCCACATAAAGTTTTAGATCACTTACATTGAAACTGTTGGACATTGGGTAATGATTCGGTAACTCAATCTTGTAGGCATTGTTGTTGATCTTTTTAAACACTTTGAATGGACCATCAGCTCGATCACTCAACTTGGACTTTCTTGACTTTGCAAACCTTTCTTTTCTCAAGTAACCCACACTAGATCACCTTCTTTGAACTCCACCGACTTCTTCTTCTGTGCGTGCCTCATGTAAGCTTCATTATGCTTCCTTATGTTCTCTTGGACCTGCTCATGTAATTTGACAATTTCTTGGGCTCTTTTCTCCGCAATAATGCTCTGAAAAGGCTTATCTTGCATAAACGGAATTAGTGAAATAGGAGTTAATGGATTAGCTCCATAAACAATTTGAAATGGCGAGAATTCTGTGGACCTTGATTTGGAACAATTATAAGCAAATTCTGCTTGTGGCAACATGGCATCCCAATTCTTAGTTTTCCCTCTCAACAAACTTCTCAAAATCCCCCCAAGTGACTTATTTACTACTTCGGTCTGGCCATCAGTTTGTGGGTGAAAATCGGTGCTAAATTTAAGTTTTGTACCTAATCTAGCCTATAAAACTCTCCAAAAGTGGCTCACAAACATCACATCTCTATCACTCACAATACTTCTTGGAATGCCATGCAATTTAACAATATTATGAAAATACAAATCCATTTCATGTTGAGCATCATTAGATTTAGCACAAGGAATGAAATGTGCCATTTTAGAGAACCGGTCAACAACAATCATGATGCTATCAAACCCTCTTCTAGTCCTGGGTAAACCAAACACAAAATCCATGCTCACATCCTCCCAAGGTTTGTTTGGTGTAGGCAAAGGTGTGTATGGGTCGTGGGCTTGGGATGTCATTTTTGATCTACTACATATGTTGCAACCACTCACAAGCCTAGCTACCTCTCTAAACATCCCCGGCCAATAGAAGTTGGAATGGGCAAATTCATAGGTTTTCTCTCTCCTAAGATGGCCAGCAAGTCCACCCCCATAGACTTCTCTCAAAATTGCCTCCCTCAAAAGAATAATTTGGAACACAACAAGAACTATTTTTGAACAAGTAACCATTATGCAAAAGAAAGTCCCTAAATGCACCATTATTCTCTTTTGTCCTAGCAAAAATCTCACCAAAATCTTTATCATTCTCATACATCCCCCTAATATCATCAAAACCTACAACATGTGCATGCATTGAACTCAACAAAAGGAATTTTCTTGACAAAGAATCAGCAACAAAATTTGTGGTCCCTTTTTTATACTTAGTGACAAAGTCAAAAGATTGAAGGAATTCAACCCAAGTAGCATGTTTTTGACTTAGGTTGGCTTGACTTTGGACATATTTTAGTGAGTCATGATAAGTGAAAAGAATGAAGTCGGCCAACAAATAAGGCCGGAAATGTCTAATGGCCCTAACAATTGCATAAAATTCTTTATCATAAGTTGTGTATCTTTTTCTTGCTTCATTGAGTTTTTCACTAAAGAATGCAATTGGTCTACCCTCTTGGCTTAAAACAACCCCTATTCCTATCCCATTTGCATCACACTCAAGTTTAAATGGTGCACTAAAATCAGCTAGTTTTAAAACAGGTGCCCTTGTGATCAAATTTTTCAAAGTGTTGAATGCAATAGTGGCCTGATTTGTCCACTTAAAATCACATTTTTTCATGCATTCAGTTATAGGAGCAGTGATTGTACTAAAATTCCTAATGAATCTCCTATAGAATGAATAAAAACCATGAAAGCTTCTAACTTGGAAAAGGCTAGTTGGGACTAGCCAATCTAGAATAGTTTGGACCTTTGAGTGATCCATACTAATACCATCTTGGCAAATGACAAATCCTAAGAAAGTCAAAGAGTGATCACAAAAATGGCACTTTTCAACATTGGCATACAAGGACACTCTAGCTAAGACATCAAAGACACATTTCAAATGTAGCACATGTTCATCTAGAGATTTGAATATTATCAAAGTACACTTTATCAAATTTGTGAAGGAAAGGTTTAAGTACCTCATTCATAAGCCTTATGAAAGTGGATGGAGAGTTTGATATCCCCATTGGCATGACAAGCCACTCATAAAGTCCATCCTTCGTTTTGAAAGATGTTTTCCACTCATCTCCCTCTCTCACACGGATTTGATGAAATCCATTGACAAGGTCAAGTTTAGTAAAGATTGTTGCTCCATGAAGATGGTCAAGCATGTCATCAAGTCTAGGAATTGGGTACCTATACTTGACTGTGATTTTGTTAACTGCTCTTGAATCAATCTCCATTCTCCATTTCCCATTTTTCTTGGGCACAACAAAAGCTGGAACTACACATGGACTTGTAGAAGGCCTAATGAATTGCCTTTCTAACAAATCC
>JAOTAX010000002.1:30960922-30971328 GCA_025629825.1 Erythroxylum guanchezii
TTAATTAATATATTGTAATTAATTAATTACATTATTTTTTACAAACCAACTACTATCAATAGTAATGGTAATCATTCATTCCTCTTAACCAGCCACTATAATTATAATGATAATATCAATTCCCATTCTTCACTATATTCATTCCTATTCCTATTACCATTCCCTCGTACAAACCAACCGCCCCCTTAGCTCGAAAAACCTAGCCGCCGACTGCTACTACTATCTCCTTAACTTGGTTATAGCCAACAATCTTGAAAGGAAATAAGACTTAGCTCGAAAAACCTAGCCGCCGACTACTACTATCTCCTTAACTTGGTTATAGCCAACAATCCTGCCAGTGATGGCCACCCACCAGCGCCTCTAGATCGTCCTTCTTTTCTTCAAGTCCTCATATCCTCTGCAGGTGTAGCGCCCACAACTACTATTATTTTACCTTAACCGACAATCAATGTACACCTTGTTGAACCTTCAATAATATTTCCAAAAGCAGTTGTTGATAAGATGTCCCTCCAATTCCGTTTTACACTTGTTGGCAAATTTTCCCAGGGAAGACCCGGATTAGATTTAATTCGGAAATTCTTTGTGTCTTAAGATATCAAAGCCACAATTGGTTTACTCGACTCTCGTCATATTATTATGATGGATATTGAATATGATTTTCATAGAGTACATTCACGTGGAATTTGGTACATTGATGGCAAAACCATGCGAGTTTTTAAATAGACTCCTATTTTTCATGTTGATCGTGAATCCTTGGTGGTTTCAATTTGGGTTACTTTGCCCAAATTTATAATTCAATTTATGTACAAAGAAGCTTTGTTTAATGTTGCAAAAACATTTGGCCAAACTCTTCGATTAGATTCTACGACAACAAATTTCAAACGACCCAATATTGCAAGATTGTTAGTAGAGATCAATTTGATGAAGCCACTCCCTATGCATATATGGATACAAATGGAAGATTCGATAGGTTTTTGGAAAAAAATTGTTCTGGATGAAGAGATACCATCCTACTGTCCATATTATTGGCATGTTGGCCACTCTGAAGATATTTGTCATGTCAAGCATCTAGAATTAAGGGCATGTTTGGTTCAATGAAATAAGTATTATATTCCTGGCATATTCTTAATACTTAGTTAAGCTTTTGTGTTGTTAGAAAAAAGAACATAGAATAACTAATCCTAGGATTAGATATTCTTTAACTTTTGGGAATAAGTAAAGACCATCCTCACCTATCTTTATGTATTCTGAGAATAAGCCATTTGTTTAAGACATTTTTATCCTTCATTCCCGCGTTTCTTCTTCATTTTCACCTCCCTCCAGAAACTTCTTCATTTTATCCTTCACTCCTGCATTCCCACTTTTTCATTTTCACTCTCTTAACCTCGCGATTCTTTTCTCCAGAAACTTCACTCTCTATGCAAGTCAACCCAACCTTTTACCATTTGTCATTTCTTCTGGGTAAGTTATTCCTATTGTTTCGACTGGATGATGGGTTTTTGTTTTTGGGTTTCGATTAGGTGAGGGGTTTTGATGATGGAGGCATATTTGTGTTTTGTTTCAATTGGGTGAGAGATTAGGTTTTGTTGATCTTCCTAACTTTGATCTTTTCAAGTAAACAGAAAAAAAAAAGAAAAAAAAAACTCATCTAGTTTTACTAGAAAGGGATTCATTGCTTTTCACTTAAATTATTTTCTTTTATTTTTGCAAATTTTACTGTCATGACAAGCACAATGCTCGTTGGATTCAAAATACAAGTCTAATTGTATATTGGAATTCATTGACGACATTGCTACTAGATTTTGATTTGCTAAATTAGCAAAATGTTTTCCTTTTCACCGAAAAGAGAAAGATGGATGGTCATACACATGGTTGTGAATCATAAATTTACTTAGCTAATTGGTTAAATATAACCCTTTTTCTGGGTGCATAGTTATTGAGTAGAATATGTTACAAGTATAGCTACACTCTATTCCTAGTTTTTGTTGATGGAGTTATTAGTTGTTAACTAGTCCTGTCCAAAGGTTGGTAACTTGAATAAAACATTTTAGATGGTGCCAATGTCATTTTAGCTAGTAAAAATGAACGTTCCCAAAGAACACTGTCATGGTGATAAGGATTCATAAATTTTCTTTTATTTCAATTCACAAGGGAGAAGTACAATGGATATTTAAATCGTAAATATCATAACATTTTTTATGTATCCTTTGCAAGAATTTCTTTTTATAAATTGTCAATTTCGGCAACTGATCCTTTTATTGTCTTCCAATATCCTGTATTGTCATATTTAGTGTTATGTTTTTGAAACAATGAATTGAAAATCAAATGAGATACCTGATTTTCCAATGGATATAAACAAATTACTAGATATAAACAAATTTATCCTCTTTTTAATGAAATGTTTTAGTTTTTGATTTTCTAACTTAAAATTATGTTTCTACAGTACATATTTGACATCTCATACTTTTATTATCATTTACATCCTTCCTCTCAATGCTTTTGTAGCTACTTTAAAATGTGTTTCTAGCTTTGGAGTTGTCCAATCAGCTACAAGGTATGCCCATTCTTAGTTTTAAGTTTGTCCAACATTTTGTCCTAAACCTGGGACAACCTTTAAACTGACTAATGTGATTTTAGCTTGTTGTTTTTCTTGAAATCAATGAATTGTAACATCTGTTTATCTTTGACATAGTTTGTGCATAAGATATTTGAACCATGAATCTTCCTGTTTGAATAGAGCTATGGACTAATTTTAATTTACCATACTATTTTTATTGAATTTGATCTTTGATAATTTTGAGAACTATGTCAATGTCAAGAACTTATTTAATGCATTTTGCAAATACGCTATATCGTCAAACTTATTTAATTTGCAAAATACACTAGTTTGTAACCTCCCATCATCCATTCGAATTCTATTTCCTATGTATTTTAGTTTTATTTGATAGTACAATTGGGATATATAGTTTGATGATAGAATTGAATTGTTAATTGATGTTCTATACTCACCTTTGGAATATTATTTTTGATTTAATGATTATTGAATTAATTTGTGGTTTAATTATGCACTTCATATCTCGATAATAAACTGAGAGGGTAAATTGAGAAAAAACATTTAAGTTGGGCTAACAAGAGTTACATAATTTAATAGATTCAGAATTAAATCAGGTAGGTAATCTTTTGTAGAGAGATCACGTATAGGTTTGTTTATTAGAGAACTTAAGAACTGATTAGGTTTTGGATAGATTATTAATTGAGAGATTACAACTTCCTATAATCTGATTAGGGTTTATGCTTTACGGTTCAATTATAACTTGAGACAGAGTAAATGACCCTAGGATCATCTAGAACTATTAATTCAATAAATCATAATTGGTTAGGTTAGTATTAAAGATAGATAATTTTCCCTTTCTCTCTTTTGGTTAACTCACTAGGTTGAATTCTAGGATGTGCTATCATCATTCAACAAATCAATCAATTTCCATTATTTTTTATTCATTTTTAATCTGAAATTGTTAATCATTGTTCGTTGATTGTTTTCT
Source organism: Erythroxylum guanchezii (assembly GCA_025629825.1). Taxonomy (NCBI): domain Eukaryota; kingdom Viridiplantae; phylum Streptophyta; class Magnoliopsida; order Malpighiales; family Erythroxylaceae; genus Erythroxylum; species Erythroxylum guanchezii. The sequence continues at coordinate 30,964,465 of JAOTAX010000002.1, forward strand.
TTAAGTGTTAATTGTCAATTATTGTTTCGTTATTTGATTTGGTTTGTTTGATTTATTTAGTTCTCGTGTTTAAATTCATTATCTGTTAAATTTCTGTTTAATAGTTTCTGACCTTAGATTTTAGGATTATATTAACTCTCCTCGTGGAATTGACACCTTAGGTACTACGCAAATAACTAGTACGCTTGTGGAATATCAAGGTTAAATATTAAAACTTACTCATATCAAAAAAACAACGGTCAGTTAAAAGTCTTGGTCTCAGCTACTATCATGATACCAACTTTTTAACAGGACCATTCCAATAGATTTTGTAAGATTAGAATTATTTCATGGTTGTTCTCTTACATCATACATTGAAACTATTTTGAATTATTTCATGGTTTTTCTATTACATTGTCTATTGTTTGAACAAATTTATGTAAATACATTAGAAAATTTATTTTTTGCAGTCATGGCCCATTTCAATTTGAGTTTACGTAGAAATGCTGAAAGAACAAAAAGGATTGTGGTTGTCTTGTCTATATGGTTGCAGTTGCGTAATGTTGTTAGTTCACTATTTAGTTTTTTGGCATCAGAGACTTCTTTATATAGTTATAGACCAAAGGTTAGAAGTTATTTTCTAAATTTTTATGCAAATCGAGATTATATGAGGCAAATTATGCATGACAATGATGAGTCATGTATTTCAATGGTTAGGATGAATAGGCAAGCTTTTTTTAAAACTATATGAAATGCTAGAAAGTATAGGAGGATTAAAGTCAACAAAAAACATGCTTATTGATGAACAAGTAGCAATTTTCTTACATATTATTTCTTATCATTTTAAAAATTGAGTTATTAGGAAAAATTTAGAAGGTTAGGTGAGACAATTAGTCGGTATTTTCATAATGTTTTAACTGCAGTGATTCATTTGCAAGAACTTTTTTTTAGAAATCCTGAGTCAATACCAACAAACTCTTCGGACCATCGGTGGATGTGGTTTAAGGTAGATAATCACCCTTTTACTTTTATAGTGATTAAGGTTCCTCATTATTGTTTATTTCATTTGAATTGTAGAATTGCTTAGGTGCTCTAGATGGGACATATATTAGGGTTAATATGCCAATTAAAAATAAGCCTAGATTTCAAACTCGTAAAAGAAACACTGCAACAAATATGTAAGTTGTGTGCACACTTGAGATGCAATTTGTTTATGTTCTTCCTTATTGGGAAGGGTCAACAACTGATGGTCGAGTTCTTCGTGACATAATTACTCGAAGACATGGACTAAAAGTGCCTCATGGTAAGCTTTCCTATATTATATAGGAAGGTTGATTGAAATTTTGTATATTAGATGATGTAAATTGAATAACTTATGTAGCGTTTTTTATATAGGTTACTATTACCTAGTCAACGCAAGTTATACAAATTGTAAGGGCTTCCTTGTTGGACCCCGAACTTTCCTATTGAATGAGAAATTATTGGCGATTATTCACGTGTAGAGAAAAAGAGAATCCTTGAATTTGAAATGAAATAGAAAAGATGGTTTAGGTACAAGATGGATTATCTGTGATATGTTGGAAGTTAAAAGATGGAAAATGTAATTGAAACATGTTCATTGAGTATGCTTCAGTGTTTTAGCCATAACTTTTTATCTAGTTATCCAAATGAGATGATTATTGATTTGGATTAAATTAGAGAGTTAGGGCTACAAATTGTCTGATGAAATTGAGTTTTAATTCAATCTCTAAGAATTTCAACTTTTGGATGGAAGTTGAGCACATAATATTCTTTTAGTATAAGAATAGTTTGAAAATATTTAGGGTATAACTTTTAAAATATGGAACAAAATTGAATGATTTTGATGTCATTAGAAAATTGAGACAATGAGGAACATGTTTCTAGAAGGAAGTGCTAACAAATTCTTTCAATTACATGATTAGAAAAAGGACTTGATTTTTTGGAAGGGGTTAAGCATGATTTAAATAAATTTTGAGGTCTTGATAGCTTAATTATTTTATTTTGTGGAGTTAATTAGCATGTTAATGTGAGTAAGATATATGACATAGGTTAATTAAATTATGGTGTTAAGGTGGTAAGATTGCATGAAGGGCAAAATTGGCAAGTCCCTTAAGCATTTAAGTTACAAGGCATATAAGTAAGGGCAAAATGGACATTGTTCAATCAATAATGGTATAAAAGGAAGAAGAAAGGAGTGTCTTACATTTGGAAGAGGCAAAATTGTGATTTGGGGATAGAAAAGAAGAGAGAGAGTCATAAAGAAGAGAGAAAGGAGAGAAAATGAAGGAAAAGCTAGGGTTTCTTCATTTCTTGGTTTTTAAGAGGGATTTTGAAGTTTATTCAAGAAGGAAAAAGGAAGAGGAGGATGAGAGCTTCCATTAGAGCCAAGAAACTCTTCATTTGGTGAAAAATCAAGGTAAGAGCATTTTTGATTTGTTGGATTTTTGGAAGGGTTTTGGTTCATATAGCTTAAGAAATGTATGGGTTTAAGAATTCTAAGATCAATTTTAGTGAATGTCTTATGGGTTTCTCAATTGGAATGCCTATTCAATTGGGAATTTTGTCAATGTTGAAGAAAATCAGAGAGAGGCAAGAGGAGCAAGAGTAGAGGCTTTTTGAGCAAGGTTTTCAAGCAAGAAAATTAAAGTGGGTTCCATGTTTATAATTGAGTAATAAGCCACTAATGTTTTCTTTTGAATCAAGAGAATAAAATGATTTCAATTACTTTATAAATGTTGCTTTTATTGCTTATGATTGATTTGAGAAATTGCTACATGTTTGGTGTATGAAATTTTGATGATAAATCATGAATTGCTAGATGAAAGGGTTTTCGAAAAATATGCCATGTTCATGAAAAGCAAGTTTTTGAAATGTGCCATATGGGAAAACGACAAGTCATGAATTACAAGTTATGTGGATTTGGTTTGGTCCGTTCTGTTCTGTCAAGTGCATTTGTCTAAGAGCTTCTCTCACCTTCCCGTTAGTGGCATGGAGCTCCTTTATGGACTCCCTAACGACTATATAAAACCACTATGTGGGATTGTGTTAGTTCGTTCTGTTCACGACTACACAGGATCATTATATGGGAATGTGTTAGTACGTTCTGTTACAGACTGCCTAAACTATTATGATGTGCTTATATGTTTACATGTGTTTACAAGTTTAATAAATGTATGATTTATGTTGCTTATGAATTGTTTGATTGACGAGAATTTGAGAAACATGTGTTTTATGATACAATAAGAATTTTCAATGGCAATGAACTTTTTGAATGGTTTTGCTTGTTATCTGTTATAAACTTGTTACCCACGAGCTTTAAGCTCATCCCCACTTTCCGTCCCATCCTCTAGGTGAAGAAAATGAGATCGAGTAATCAAGAGTCGAGGCAACATTTTGATTATGCATATTTTATATTTGAAGTTGGATTTTGTAAAAGCAAGACTTTAGATGCATTTCAAGAACTATTGGGTTTTGCATCTTTTGTAGTTTGGGTTTTGATATTGATGATGTATTGTGGCATGAAATGCCATGAAAGCTTTTTAAACACTTATCTTATGATGTTAATGAAATATGAATTGTGTATGGATGATGTTAAGTTGAAATTAGATATATTTGAAGAAGCTATCCACTTGAGTTGATGAACTTTGAACATGAATTGTTGTTATGTATATATATAAGTGAGATGTTATGGAAAAGAAAGATTGGAATTATTAATGATGAGATGTAGTTGAATATGAAGAGTCAAAAGAATTGAGGTTAAGAGTTTTAAGAATTCCAATTGGTAGTTGAAATCATTATGAATGATATTACAATATAGGAAGTGAAGTTGGGATAATTTTCAAGTTTTTTTTCATGAAGGTAAAATGTTTGTGTTCTGAATTCCAGGGGAAAACTAGATTAATTTAGGTAGAATTAGACAAAGTTGTCTTAATATAAGTTATATCTTGTCCTTCTAGCTTTCCGACGATATAAAGTATGCGATTTTTGGATGTCAGAGATGAGAGATATGACTGTTTGAGTAGGTGATGTTGCATAGGACGTGTTTCTCGAATAATTAGAGTATATGGAGTGATATCGCACTAGGATTGATCGATTTGGAGAGATTATGAGTAAAAGGGATGATAAGACGGGTTTAGGATCCATTGGAGGGGTTTTGGAGAGTGGAAATTTTTGTTAAACCCGAAGGTTACACGGTCAGGCCATGTAAAATCACACTAGCCGTGTATTCTTGATGCTGAAATACTGCCAGACCTAAAAGTTACACGGTCTACCCGTGTAGGTTCACACGGCTTATGTTTTGACCCTCCAAATGGAAAAATCTTGCTTCAAGTTCTGCATGAAAGTTGTAGATATAGAAGTCCTCTTTCAAAATGTCTAAAGAAAACCTTAATCCGACATCTCTAGTGAAAGTTATGGCAATTGTCCCGAGATAGGTGCAACGTGATTGAGGACATGAGCATGGTTGATTCTTTTGGCCATAACTTCATAACCCGACCTCCAAATTAAGTGATTTTTGAAGCAATAGATTCCTAAGACATTGTTTTACCTCTACATAAAAATTTGTAGCTTTGGTGTTGATTTGAAAAATATTAGTGGAAAGAAAATTAGGGATCGGTTGGAAGAGCACGAATGGGTTATGAACACATTTTGGATTTCACGCATATCTTGAGTGATAGAGCTCTGAATGAGATGGTTCTTGTTTCAAAATAAACTAAAGACATAGAACTATAATTGTTTTTTAAGAAGTCAATGTGTGATTTTGGTGTTTGATTAGTGGGGCACACCACCCTTGTGGGATGATGCCTAATAAGGATTCATGGAAATAACCCTATAGGATAATACGCTCAGTATCATGATTTAGCAAAAGTTGGGTTCCGAAAATGAGATCCAACATGTTTGGTATCAAAGCAAGAATATGAATCGATGATAGTTAAGGAGATTTCATGGGAACATGCTCATATTTCATGACATCAGATCAAGCGTTAGGCTCCGGAATCAAGTAGGATTCAATAGTTGTGATATCAGAGCAAGAGTTGGGCTCTGAAATCAAGCAGGGTCCAACATTCCTTGCACCTTTTAATGGTCAAAGGTACCATTTGAATGAATGGCATCAAGGTTACCAGCCAAGAACTCCGGAGGAATATTTTAAAATGAAACATGTGACTGAACGTAATATAATTTAGAGATGTTTTGGGTCACTAAAAATTAGGTGGGCTATTCATGTTTTCAACAATAAACCAACCACAGTAATACACATTCCATTCTATTTCTTATCTATTCTATTCCTAAGAATAACCATTCAAGTTCTTATCTATTCCAGTAATTGAACCAAACAGGCTGTAAAAGTTATCTCAAAACTAGTAAGATTAGTGGCTTCTAAGAAGGTTTGTTAGTCAAAACCACTCCAGACACAACTTGATAATGAAATCAACCTGACTATTATCGAAGCTTCTACTTCAATTGAGGACACCGGTAAACAAAAAAGAATCTCTTACATGAGAAACTCTCTTTAGTTTCCAGTCAACAGCCTCAAGTCTTAATAACAGGAGATGATTTACTTGACATACAAAAACCAACAACTGAAGTGATTAATGATCTTTTGTTTGATAGCCAGAACAATCCTGAAACTGAAACTGAGTTCGTTATATGCCCAAAACTTCAAGGAATAGGCTGGTATTAGAAACTAAATTTGACACATGAATATCCTCTTTTATCTTGTGATCAGCATCGTAACTCTAATGTATTACAAAGAAGTTCTTCTGATATTAGCCAACATGAGCTTCCGCAGCTTCCAAAAGATGAGTTGATTCATAGTTTCAAACACTTTAGTAGTGCATATGATGATAAGATATCAATATATGATACACAAGCAAGAACAACCAAAAAATCCAGAAAAAGATGACCTCGTAAAAATTATTTCGACACGCCCAAGACTATTTTAACCAAATCATTAGCTCCTACTTAATTAACTCATTTCTATGATAACTATAGGAGTAATACTGCGCAAATACGCATTAACAATGCCCTGTAAATTTAATTCAAATTGATATGGAAAATTAAAAAATTGTAATTAAATTATAAGAAAATTTTAAAATTTTGTAATTAAATTATAAATATAAAAAATCTGTATTTGGTTATATTATTATATTATTTTAATGTATAATAAATACGAAAAATTTAAAATTAGTAATTAAATTATAAATAATTTAAATATGTAATGAAATTCAATTAAACGATATAAATATGTCATATTAAAAAAGTTAGAATATAACAAATGAATAAGTAAAATTAGCAAGGAAAAATTTGGGACGAAAATTTAAAATATTGTTAATCATAAAGGGTACAATTAATGGAATAATTCATCTTTAAATTTTTCTAGTATTTTATTTTTATCGATAACAAAAAATATAAATTAAATTACATGGTCAATTAATTTTGCCTTTTGAGTCATAAAATAATTTTTCTTTTCCTACATATCTTATGTAAATATCATTATTTTGGTGGTTGAATATCGAAGGTTGGTCTTATTACTACTAATAAGGAATTTAACAATACAAATAACAATAATAATAATGATGAAAATAATAATAATAATAATAATCATCGATACATAAATTAAAAAATAAAAAATCAGAATAATTTTATTTACCACTAATAAGTACACATAGTCAAGTACAAATTAATGATACTGAAAATAAAACATAATAACAATAATTAAATTAATAAGAATACTAAATTAAATAATAATCAGAAGAAAGTTAATAATAATAAACAATTTTATAATAATAATAATAATAATAGAAATAAAGATATATGCATTTAATCATAATAAGGTATAATAATACTAATATTAATGATAAATAT
>JAOTAX010000002.1:30983742-30998133 GCA_025629825.1 Erythroxylum guanchezii
CAGTTGAAAGAAGAGCAGATAGCCTGAAGAGGCTAAGTGTGAAAGAATACTTGGTGTAAGAGACCTGAAGAGGCTCGAAATCAAAGAATACTTGTAAAATTTTGAGAGATAGTGAAATCTTAGAAAGATATCTGAGGACTGGACGTAGCCTACGGTTTGGGGTGAACCAGGATAAATTTGCCTTGTCAAAAACTCTTAACTCTAAACTCTCTTAACTTTGAATTTTAGATTTTACTGTTTTCATACGATAATTGCGAAAACATTTTACAACATTGATTTTCAGTAGTTTTGTGAAAAGAACAACTTTTTTTAAACAAAATTGTTCACAAAGGGATTAACGAAAAAAAAATACACAATTCAACCCCCCTTCTTATGCATTTGTATTTCGTATATTAAGTATTGTATTAACATGTGATTCACTTCAGAAATAACAACTAGGATAAAATCCACTTATTACCCTTTATGAATTTGATTTGTTAAATTTGCTTTTTGTAGTTTAATTTTATTTAATATCATTAATTGAATTTGTCCATACACTGTCCCATCCCCCTAATTTTACTACACTGAGTAGTTCAGTGCAAAAATTAGTCACACAATCATTGTGGATATGATCCTTTCTCACTTATGCCACAAGTTTAGTTATGTAGAGTTGTGTTTTAATTTATGGTGTGTTTGGCACGCATCAAAATTTTGACACCATTGTGGAGAGTGGTGTTGATTTAGTTTTTGTATTTGATATTAATTGATGTCTTGTATATTTTTATAATCGATTTTTATATATTTTCTTAAATTTTTGGTTCTTGTTAGTATTTGTGCATCACAGTGACTAGTCTCTTCATCAAAGTCTTTTACAATTTGATTCAAAGATCGAAAGAACATTGCACAGATTATGGAGAGAGAATAGAATGACTTAAGAAGTAGAGCAAGAAACCAACCCATAAGTGATCATTAATGATTTAGAATAAGCTATGGCCAATCCTAGAACTCTAAGGCAATTGGCTGCTCCAGATTTGAACCAAAGATCGTTTGCATTACTTTCCATAATTTTGCTAAACATGTCACTTTTAAGCTTAAATCCAACTTGATTCACCTTTTACCTAACTTTCATGGTCTTGTAGGTCCTTAAGAATCTCAATATATTCTGTTTAAGCATGAAACCTCTAGGTGTAATGAAAGAGTAAATCAAGTTGAGAACTTTTCTATTCTCATTAAAAGATGGAATAAAAGATTGTATCTTTGATTTACCTTAGGGAGTGTTACCACATGGATTGAAATGAAAAGGATATTTTTGGATAAGAATTTTCAAATATTGGAGATGACAAGCATAGGGAAAGAAATATGTGGAATCAAGTAACATTATGGAAAGTCCCTCTACGAGTATTGGAAGTGCTTCAAGAAGTTAGGAGCCAATTGGATGAGTCATAATATTAAGGAACAACTCCTTATCCAATATTTCCATGAAGGATTATTGCCTTTGTATGGGACTTTAGTTAATGAAACAAATGGTGGAGCATTAAGTGAAAAGAATCTTGAAGAGGCAAGAACTCTGATTGAGCACATGACAACAAATTCCCAATAGTTTGGCATCCATAATAATGTTTGTAGAGTAAATGAGTTAAACAATTTGTCCATTGAAGCTTGCAAGATATATGCCAATGTGAAAAATCCGACAAATGGGTGCCCAATTTTGCAAAAGGGAAACATGGAATACGTTAATGCTATGAGAGGAAACTTTTCTCAGTAATACAATCCATATTCCCAAATATATAACCCAAGTTAGAGATATAATCCTAACCTGAGTTATTGAGGGAAGCAATATAATTATTTTCCAAATAGGCCATAAGGTACACAATAATTTCAACCTAAACCATAAGCTTCCTCCTCGCACTCGGGTATGTCATTGGAAGATATGGTTAAGCCTCATGCTACTAATTCCTTGCAATTCCAATAGGATGTGAAATAGTTTCAATAGGAGACAAGATCTAAAATCCAAAAGATAAGGTCAAATATTTAAAATTTAAAGAATCAAGTGAGTCAAAAGGTCTTGAATCTAAGATGTGGAGCATAGTTTTTGCATTCATCATAACTAATGGTACCCAGTTTTGAGTGAATGTTAGTTTTTGCACTTGATATTCCATTGAGGGTTTTCTTGTTTCACTGGCTTAGTGGTTTTGCATTACATTATCTAAATGCATCTCACCTTAACCCTTGCCCATCTTACAACCTGAAAAAATCCTCTGATTCGTGATTATGATGTGAATCCTAGTTGTGGAGAAATGAAATGATATGTAAAGTCGTGGAATATCATGATCATGAATGGTGTTTGAGTGCACTTATGAATCAATGCTATTTACACACACTTTGTCCAAGTTTACCATTAGATTGCTCAGTTTTTGAAAGTGTAAATTTTTGATTGATCATGAGTAAAAGCATTTAATGTTTAGTTCTTGGCATGGTTTTGAAATTTATTCATTTTTTTATGAATATCTATTATGGGGAAATATGGAAAATGAGTCAGTATTTTAGTTTGTGACTTTGATTTTGTTGTTTTGCTGGAGGATGGCCAAAGGCTAAGTGTGGGGGAACTTGATGTGTGGTTGATTGTTTATACATTTACTCCATGTCACTTAGTGGTTAATGGTTTGGAAAGCTTAAGACATTCATTTTAGTTCATATTTGGTTTTAGGTTACAATTTGGAGGCATAAGAGTTAAAGTGAGTTAAAAGCAAATTCTTTAAGCCATCTTTTTGATGTTCACATTCAATTGTCATTGTGGAAAAAGAAGGAGTAGAGTGAAGATGAGACAAGAAAATGTCTTAAAAAGAATAAAATGTCGTTCATTGCAAGATGCACAACAATGCATCAAAATGAAAGACTATGCACTTTCACGAATTGGGCATTTTAATTGGTTTGTACGTTTGGATTCACGATTCATGAAAGTGCATGGTTTTGCACTTTGACGCATTCGTCCACCCAAATGTGCATATGTCCAAAAACCTAGTTTTTACTATGAATTGACATTTTGGATGGAAAATAAAAGAAGGATCTTGGAGGCTCAGGAAAGGGTAGAAAACTTACCTTTTTGGGATCTATGTTGGGCTAGGCTTCAGTTTGGAGGTGAAATTGATGCCTAGGATTACAGTTAAGCATATCTTTGCATTGTTTTAAGTTGAATCCCTCTGTTGTCCCCCGAATTTTTCTTCTTTATTTAAGCATGTTTTAAATAATTATGAGGTTTGGATAGGTGAATTCTTGGGAGTTAATTTTTTCATTTTAATTTGTGTCTATGTTAGTAGAATTTATTTCATGGGTTAGTTAATTTAAAAGTGGTAAGAATGCATAAAAGGGGTATGTTTGGTAATTCACTTAAGTTTAAAGAGACATAAGGTATAAAAGAAGGGCAAGGTGGACTTTTCTCATTTATTAAGGGTAAAATGAGAAAGAAAAGGCGTTGTCTTCTTCCTAAAGGAGAGACAAACGAAAATTTGTGAAAGGAGTGAAATACGAAAACAAGAACTGAGCAAGAGGGGTTTCGGTGAAGTTGAGAAAAGAATGGAGTTTTGAGCTAGGTTTCATCTTTTCTTAGTCTTAAAGAGAGAGTTTAGATTGCTTAAGAAGGGAAAAAGAAAAAGGAAGGGAAGAGCTTCCTTTAGAGCTAGTAATCTCATAAATTGGTGAAGATTCAAGGTAAGTTCGATTTTTATATTTTGGATATATGAAAGGGTTATGATTCATGAAGCTTAGGAAATGCATAAGTTTAAGCAACCTAGAGTCAATTTTTGTGAATATGCTTTATGGGTTCTCAAATTTGGATTCCTATTGAATAGGAATTTTGCCATTTATGAAGGAAATCAAGGAGGGGATCAAGAGAGGCAAGAGGAGCAAGAGAAAAGACATCCTTAAGCAAATTTCTAAGCAAGGATTTCAAGGTGGGTTACAGTTTTATAATTAAGTAATATGCTATTAATGTTTTCTTTTAAATTATGGAAATAAATGATTTCAACTATTTTCATGAACGTACATTATGACTTTTTGAATGCTATGAGAATGTGATATATGCTTGGTATGGGCATATTGTGTTGATGAATTATGAAAAGATTGTGCAAATGATTTTTGAAAGGATACTATGCTTGAAAAATCAAGTTTCGAAAATGTTCCATTTTAGGCAACAAGTTTACAAGTTATGAGATACATGCTATGTGGGTTTGGTTTGGTCCATTCTGTATGTCAAGTGCACTTTGACTAAAGGCTTCTCCCGCCTGTCTGCTAGTTGCACGGAACTCCTTTATGGACTCTCTCATGTTTACGACTACTCAAAATCACTATGTGGGATTGTGTTAATTCGTTCTATTCACGACTACACAAGTCCATTTCATGGAATTGTGTTAGTTCGTTCCGTTTATGGACCTTCCAAACCATTTTAATGTGATTATGTGCTTATGATATGTGATAAAAGTGATACACGCATATTTTGCATTAATGTGAATGTTTATAATAGAAATGATTATTTTAAAGGTTTTGCTTGTTACTAGTTATAAAATTGTTACCCACGAGCGTTAAGCTCACCCCCATTCATTCCCATCTCCAGGTGACGAGCAAGAAATCTAGTGAAAGAGAATCAAGGCATTGCTCCAAAATTTGCATCTTTTTTTGTTTTAGGCTAAATTTGTGGCTACAAGGCTTTAGTTGCATTTTAAGCAAATTACTGTTCATGAAACTTTTTGTATTTTGTGATTTTGAGAAATTGACGTATTGTGGCTTGAAATGCCCATTAAAGCTTTGTATAAACTCTTATCTTTTGATGTTAATGAAGTATGATTGTGTTTTTCCGATGACAAATTCCATTTTTTCAAGTTTTCCATAGTGTAAGATGTGTGTTTTGACTTCAGGGAAAATATTGTATAGATCTACGCTGAATTGGACAAAGTTGTCTGCTTGGAAGTTGTATATTATTTTTCTATCTTTCCAATGATATGAAAGTTTTGGACATTGGAGTTAAGAGATATGATTATTAGAAGTTTGTAATGCTGTATAGGATGGACATTTGGGACAGCAACATTAATTTGAAATTTACACCCTTATAGAAGCAAAAATGGTTTTTTATGTCTCATAGAAGTTGTAGATCTAGAAGTCTTCTTTGAAACAGTGTAGGAATGACCATAATCTGATATCTCTAGTGAAAGTTATGTCCATTTTACCATTACAGGTCCCTTACCCCCAAACCTGAACATATTTCACTATTTTGCCATAGCTTTGTCATCTGACCTCCAAATGACCTGATTTTTAAACCAATGGATTCCTAACACATTTCTCTACCTCTTCAGAAAAATTTTATAGGTTTTGGTATTAATTTGAAAAAGATTGATTGAATAAAAGTAAGGGTATCGATTGGAAGAGTATGAATTGTATAGTTTACTGAACATACTTCAGTATTTTGATGATATCTTGATCGGTAGAGCTCCAAATGAGATGATTCTTGTTTCCAAATAAACTAGAGACATAGAGCTACAAAGCTTCTGAAAAACTAGAATTTTTAATTTAGTTTCTAAGACTACCAATTTCAGGATGGAAGTTAAGTATAGTGTACTGTTTCAGTTTAGTAATAGTCCAAGAATGTTTGGGCTATAACTTTCAAATTTCTGAACCAAATGGAATGATTTTAGTGTCATAAGAAAGTTAAGACAAAGGGGAACAAATCTTCTGAAGAAGTCATATTGAAATTCTGAGTTGAGGTTTCCCAAAATTTTTTCTGAAATAAGAAAAATGAGTTTGTTTATGATGTTTGACTGGTGTGAGCAAGCCGCCTTTGTGGAATGCGCATTCGGATGTCACTTAGGACATCGGGTGCGTGTCTCACGAGGTCGAGGCACCCAACACTTATGGTATCAGAGCAACTAGGTTTAGGTCCAAGTTTAGGACTAGGTTTTGGAGCATCTTAGGCGTGAAATGGGTAGTTTAAGACCTGAAACGAATATGCATTGTTTTAAAATAATTAATTTGCATTGTTTTAATTTGTTTCACATGATTTGAAATTGTTTTATACGATTTGAACTGTTTTGCATATTTTGAAATTTGTTTTACCTGAACTAAAGATTTTCGATGGTTTTATATTAAAGGAGTGAAAAATGCCGTCTCGAAAGAGAACTCGAGGAGCTGTGACTCGATCTAGCTCTTGCTAAGGGAGCACGGATGAATCTTATGTCTCACAAGATGCAGGGACACACTCTGCTCCTGATCCTGAGGAACCTAGTGTGCAGCATGAAGTTTCACCGCCTCCTCCTCCTATGCCTGCCATGGATCCTTGGTTCTTTCAGGCGTTTTCTCAAGCTTTCACTTATGTCATAGGTCAAGGGTCTCAAGTTCCGATGTAAGCTCTAGTAGAGAGGAGTGGGTTGTATGATAAGCTTTGCAAGTATGGGGCTGTAGATTTCAATGGGACTATAAATCCAGAAGAGGCTGAAGCATGGTTGAAGAGGACCGAGAGGGTCCTGATTTAAATGAAGTGCTCGGATGAGGAGAAATTAGATTATGCAGTCACTTTATTACAGTGGGATGCGCTCCATTGGTGGGAGTCAGTGCCCCACAGTTAGGTGATACCATCGGTACTGACATGGAGAGATTTTGTGGAAGTGTTTAGAAAGAAGTACCTCTCGAGGGTGTATGTACAGGAGAAGGCCAGGGAGTTTCTGAGTCTCACACAGAGGGATTTAAGTGTGAGTGAGTATGAGCTGAAGTTCACCCAACTGTCACGATATGCAGCCAATATTTTTGCTAATGAGGAGGATAAGTGTCACAAGTTTGAGGGAGGACTTCACTTGGGGATCAAGGAGAAAGTCTTGATCCACAATTTCTGTGACTACCAGCAACTGGTAGATGCTGCACTTCAGGCTGAAAAATTGAAGAATATAAAGAATGAAGTAAGCAGGAAGAGGAAGAACAGGGAGCAATCTTCTAAGAAGGGAATGAGTGTTCCAATGCCTGAGAGGAGGATAAGGAGTCACCACACACAGAGTGAAGTGGGAAGTAGTGGCTCGTCCAAGAACAATCAAACACGGGCAGTTTCAGTGCTAACCTCAACTGCAGGGGGCAATAGCAGGGTAGAGAGGAGCAGGAACAAGAACCCTCAATGTGAGCACTGTGGAAGTTTCACAAAGGAGAATGTTTCAAGTTACTTGGAGCATGTTTTTGGTGTGGAGACAAGGGACATATGATCAGGGACTGTCCCCAGGTACCAAGGCAAGAGGGATCGTAGTTGTCAAGGAGAGCAGAGATAGTGGGAACCAGGCCAGTCATTGAGGTGGGTCGTTCTGGAGCTGCTAGGAAGGCTATTCCTCCAGAAAGGCCTAGGGGTCAGGCTTAGGCAAGGGTGGTCGCCATGACCAGAGAGGAAGTTACAGCCGCACCTGAAGTTGCCACGGGTATGGCTCAGTTATTCAATTCTGTTGTATATGTGTTGATTGATTCTGGCTCCATGCATTCATTTGTTTCTACAAGCATGACATTACATGATGTTGATTTGATGCCATTGGGTAGTCCTCTAATTATTAGTACTCCTCTAGGGAGGAATGTGATTATAAGTTAAGTGTATAAGAATTGTGAGCTCTTCATCAAGGGTGCTCAACTGGTAGTGGACTTACTACCCCTATATCTAAAGGGGCTAGATGTCATAATGGGAATAGATGTTATAAAAAAGTATCATGTGAAGCTAGATTTTGGCCTTAAGGAGGTGGAATTTGATCCGGGCAACGGTGAGAGGGTGATTTTTAAAGGGGATAGGAAAACACCATCACCAAGAATTATTTCAGCTTTGTTGGCAAATAGGATGATAGGAAAGGGGTGTGAAACCTTCTTAGCATATGTTGTGGACATTGATGTGAATGAAGGGAGGTTAGAGGATCTTCCAATTGTGACGAAATTTCCAGACATGTTCCTAGAGGAATTACCCCGTTTGTCATCAGTGAGGGAAATCGAGTTTGCTATCGACTTGATTTCTGGAACCGCACCCATCTATATACCACCCTATAGAATGGCTCCAGCTGAGCTGAAGGAGCTTAAGGAATAGTTGGAAGAACTGTTAGAGAAGGGGTGCATAAGACCGAGTTCATCACTATGGGGAGCGCTGGTTTTGTTTGTTAAAAAGAAGGATGGAACATGGCGGATGTGCATTGACTACCGGAGACTCAACAAAGTGACTATTAAGAATAAGTATCCTCTATCCGAATTGATGATCTGTTTAACCATTTGTAGGAAGCAAGAGTCTTTTCCAAGATTGATCCCAGGTCGGGCTACCATCAGCTCAGAATCAGGGAGTCTGATGTAAGCAAGACAACCTTTAGGACTCGTTATGGGCATTATGAGTTCTTAGTCATATCATTTGGTTTAACCAATGCTCCAGCTACATTCATGGATCTTTTGAATAGAGTCTTCATGGAGTATCTGGATTAGTTTGTCATAGTGTTTATAGATGACATTCTGGTTTATTCCAAGAGTGAAGACGAATATGAGAAACATCTTAGGATAGTATTACAAACACTGAGGGAGAGGGAACTTTATGCCAATTCAACAAATGTAAATTTTGGCTTCATAAGGTGGTATTTCTTGGGCATGTAATTTTGAAGAATGGGGTGCATGTTGATCCAAGGAAAGTTGAAGTAGTGATAAACTGGCATGCACCTAAGACTGTGACAGAAGTGAGCAGTTTTCTAGGTCTGCTAGGTTATTATAGGAGATTTGTGGAAGGATTCTCCATGATAGCTGCTCCACTGACCAGGTTATTAAGGAAGAATCAGAAATTTATTTGGAGTGTTGAATGCCAGAAAAGCTTTGAGGAGCTTAAGCAAAGATTGACAAGTGCTCCAATCCTGACTGTGCCTATGGGAGAAGAGGGTTATATAGTTTTTAGTGATGCTTCAAGAAAGGGTTTGGGTTGTGTGTTGATGCAAGGGGACAAGGTGATAGCTTATACTTCACGGCAACTAAAGCCTTATGAGTTGAATTACCTGACTCATGATCTGGAATTAGCAGTAGTAATCTTTGCCTTGAAAATTTGGAGGCATTATTTGTATGGGGTTCGAACGAGAATTTTTACTGATCATAAAAGTCTCAAATACTTACTAAGCCAGAAAGAGTTGAATTTGAGACAAAGAAGGTGGTTAAAGTTGCTAAAGGATTATGATTTATTAATTGACTACCATCTAAGAAAGGCAAATATAGTGGCGGGTGCTTTAAGTAGGAAATCCTTTATAGACCACGTTCAGACAGTTTATCTACCGTTATTGGAAGAGATGGCTAAGCTTAGGATAAGTTTGAAACAGGAGGAACCTGAGCATATTGTTGCTACTTTCAGAGTAAGACCAATACTCAGAGAGAAGGTTAGGGAGTTACAAGAACAGGATGCAGAATTGAGCAGGCTCCAAGAAGAAATTCATAATGGCAAGAAATTTGAAGTGGTAGTGAGGGATGATGGACTTATGGTTGTAAGGAACATGCTTTGTATTCCAAATGTCAAGGAGGTGAAGGCTGAGATACTGGATGAGGCACACAATGCACCTTATGCCATGCACCCAGGTAGCACTAAGATGTACAGAGATTTGAGAGAGCATTTCTGGTAGAAAGACATGAAGAGGGATGTAGCAGAATATGTAAGTAAGTGTCTAGTGTGTTAGCAAGTCAAGACTGAATATCAGGCACCTTAGGGCAAGTTAAGGCCATTGTCTATTCTAGAGTGGAAGTGGCAACGAGTAACTATGGATTTTCTGATGGGTTTGCCCAAGACTAGTAGGAAGCATGATGCCATATGGGTTATTGTTGATCGTTTGAAAAAGTCAGTCCATTTTCTGGCAATTAAACAAGCTGATTCTTTGCATATGCTAGTAAAGAAGTATATTGATGAGATAGTGAGACTACATTGAATCCCGACTCTACAGTTTTTGACAAAGATCCTCAGTTTACTTCGAGATTCTGGGGAAGCTTACAAGAGGCTTTGGTAACCAAGTTGAGTTTTAGCACTGCTTTCCATCCTCAAACAGATGGCCAATCTGAGAAGATCATTAGGACCTTTGAGGGAATGCTCAAGGCATGTGTGACGGATTTCAAAAGGAGCTTGGGATGAGCATTTGTCGTTGATCGAATTTGCTTACAATAATTCGTACCATTCAGGCATTCAGATGGCTCCTTATAAAGCACTGTATGGGAGGAGATGTAGAACTCCTGTATGCTGGGATGAAGAAGGAGTAAGGAAACTAATAGGATCAGAATTGATTCAGATGACACTCGACAAGGTCAAGTTAGTTAAGAAAAGGCTTAAAACGGGTCAGGATAGAATGAAAAGCTATAATGATGCACAATGAAAGGGAATGGAGTATGAAGTCGGTGAGAAAGTCTTCCTTAAGACATCTCCTTGGAATGGCGATGCCGCGGCGAGACAAGTGATCTCATAGCTCCTATCTCTTTGTTCCACTTTGGCTATACTCTTCTTGAGTTGACTCCTTGTTTTCCTACAATACGAAATAGCAATTTGCAGTATCAATTGTCCTTAGAAAAATTATAATGCAATTAATATCAATTTGCAACAATTTTACTAACAAATTGCAATTCATATGAGCCCACTATAGGGAACCAGTTTAAGCACAAAAATCACCAATTAGGAGTCAAGAAATGCATTAACAGTTATGAAAATGCAGCCAATTTATATGATAAACTTGGGCTCAATCAGTCTCACTTTCTTTCTACTTATGTCTGATTTTGATTCCATCTCATTTTCTTTCTGCTTCCGTCTTACTTTGCTTCCGTCTCACTTTCTTTCTGCTTCCGTCTGATTTTGCTTCTATATCACTTTCTTTCTGCTTCCGTCTGATTATTTGGGCTTCATCAAAATCACTAATCGTGAAGTCGTTTTGACTTAACAATCTCCCCCTTTTTGATGATAGCAAATAATCATGGTAAAAAATGAAAGTAGTATTATTCATAATATGACTATATACACTTGTAAAATTGTTAGTAATTAGCAAACAGTTCTTTTGTTGTTTTGTTCTCTTCTCTTCTTTTTTTTCTCTTTCTTCTCTTCTTTTTCTTCTCCCTATCTTTGTCATTTCTTTTCTTCTCCTTTTCTCCTATCTCCCCCTATTTGTTATTAATCAAAAAGAATTACGACTGTAGATGCTTCATTATTTTTGAAACATTTCCTTCATTTCTGTGCGAAATGACTTGAGGTCTTGTCTTATTTGAGCTACTTCCTCTCGTAAGTCACTTATTGAAGCAGGCCGATCATCATCCTTCTGTTGTTTTGCTGCACAAGCAATAGTAGTGCTATATATGTCTGATGACAAAACAATTGCTTCACTTATAATAAGGGTAGGAGGTTGAATAGATAGGTTTGGCTCTGGGAGATTTAAATCATAAGGGTTGGTTAGACGTGGAACTTTTCTTCCAAATAGGTGCAGAACATCTCTGAGTGAAGACAGAGTACCTAACGACCTAATGTGCATAATCATGTGCATAAGAGTCTCGATTGAGTAGCTGATATCTCCAATCTGAACGGATCTGCACTGACCTTCTGTTATTCTACCAACTACCTGAGAAGAGTCTTCAGTGGTATGTTGACCACAGTTGCTTCCTAAAGCTTTTGAAATGTAGTGGGTGACATAGGTTCCCTTCATCTGGACTGCATAACATGCTGCATCTATGTCCCTTACTTCAGCTTCAATTTGATCATCTGTCAAATCATTTGATGACCCATCTGGGTACAATTTCTTCTTCCCCTTATCATCATTGTGAACAATGTAAGGCCTTGGTTGAAAGTTAGGCACAACCTTGATCACAATCGTTGGTGTGATTGGAAACATAGTATACTTTTCCTTTGATATCTGCATAGGGTATAGTTTTGTTCCTTGATCTTTCAGAAAACCATACATACTTATCTCGTCGTCAGTTAGCAGATGCATCATACTACTATTCACCAAGATTGGTTGTAGCTATGCCATGACTGACCTTTGTGGGGATTCTTTGATGATTATTGAAGCGCTACTCCTTGCAGGTTGAACTTTCTCAATAACCTTGATTCTCAAATCCTCTTTTCTCAAAGGCTGAGAGGTCTTAACCTATTCTGAGCTACGTTCTACTGTCTTTTTCTTCTAAACAGCAGTGGGAGTGCTCTTCCTCTGACTGATTTTCTGCTTTTTGTTTCCTTGTTCAATCAGTTTAGGAGTCTGTTGAGATTGCAGTTTCTTCTTCTCAAACTCCAATTTTCTCTTAATCTCAGTCTCTCTAGCCAGTTTGGCTGTATCTTCCTTTAAAATTGAGACTAAGGACCTTGTAGCCTGAGGTGTTCTTTTCTCAGAGTCTTCTCCATGGTTCAGCTCTTTAGTTTTCTTCTCCTCTTACTGACGCAGGGTTCGTACTCTGGGTGACCTTTTTTCTTACTTTGGTATTTCTGATAGAAGTGTCTCCCCCTTTATCTTCAAGGACCACTTCTCTATATATCACACCTGGCTTCCTTCTCTGTGAGAAATCATCTTAACATTTGTTGCTTCGTTTGACGATTTCTTGTCTCCAATTGTAGGCATTTTCTGACTAGATTGAGACTTTGATTCTGTCGTGGGAGTTCCCTTCTTGACACGCTCCCCCTCAATCCTTGCTATTGTCTTAGAATCTACTTCTTCTTTCTCCAGATTCTTCAAGCCCATTTTTCCAATCATTGTGAAATTGATAACGCTCTTGATATTCAGCTTCATTCTATTTCCTCTGTCCAGAAGAACTCCAGAATCTCTGAATATCCTTGTTAGCAACATTCCATAAGGGTGACTGTTCAAGTCTTTCTTTGCTTTTGCCATATAGTGGAAAATAAAGAACCGTAAATCAATAGGTTGGCGATTAAGTAGATGGAATAGGCATTGTTCATCTAAAGTCGTCACCAGATGCCTTGATCCTGTTCTTGGTAGAACACAATGGAAAAGAATTGAGTGTAAAACCCTAGCCTTTGGCACAAGACTTGAGGCCTTTTTCTCCTTCGGATCGTTGTTTCCATACAGCTATCGATTGATTTCAATCTCCTTCATGCTAGTCTGCGTCATCCATCTAGCTTTGCTTGAGAGCTTTTCTCTGACAGATGGACATTCAGTGACCTTCTCGATTGACTTCATTGTCACTATAATAAACAATCTATCTACTGTTTATACAATAGTATCGTCTACCATATCCATATTCTTCCAGAAGTCATAAACTTCATTTATGTATACGGTTTCTCGAACTTGAAAGAACTTCCTCCAACTGGCTGCAACTATTTTTGGTTCAATATCCATGTTATCTTTCCTCAAGGAATCAAAATCAACAAGTCTTTTGTAAATCATCGCTGGCTCCATTTGTCTTTATGGTTGATAATGGTTCTATCAAAGGTAAAGTTGGTTACTGAGGTTGAGAGTGTGAGCAAATAGAGAACAGAGTAAAGAAAAGCTTTTGTTGAGAATTCTCCAAAGGTCGACGTCAGGACATATCAAGAGTGTTCTAGAATAGGTGATGTTCTCAAGACTATGAGAATTTTTCTTCCAAAACTTTCTTGTTACAGAAGTTACTAGCTTTAACTCACTGTTACTATCACCGTTAACTCTTATGACCTTTTATCTGGGTTGTGACATGTCAGACGATTGATCACATAACATAACCATGTTGAGGTTCCGACTGATTTCCTTCAATTGTTCTTCACTTAATGGCTTAGTGAAGATGTCCGCCCATTGATAGTTCGTCTCAACAAACTGAAGACTTACGATCTTTCTCCGAACGTAGTATCAATATGTCTAACTCTCGAATGTTGAATTGGGTTTTTCGACAAGTTGATGGCGCTCGTGTTGTCACAAAAGATTGGGATCTCCTTCTCTTATACTAAGTAGTCTTCTAGCTGGTACTTGATCCACAATGTTTGTGAACAACAGCTTGCGGCAGACATATACTCGACTTCAGCGGTTGATAAAGCGATTGAGCTTTGCCACTTACTCGACCATGAAACTAAATTCGGACCAAGGAAGTGACATCCTCCACTCGTGCTTTTTCTATCAATTCTATCTTTGGCATAATTCGCATCATAATATCCAATCAACCTGAAATCTTTACCTGTTGGAACCCCTCCGGATGAGTCATGTGTCCGACGCCCTACGTGAAATCTGGACGCACCAACCCACGAGGGAGGAATTCCTCACCACAGAAGAAACTCAATTGAAACTTATATTAATCTCCTCCGAACAAATCTTGTAAGATTCACCTTAATTTCTGTCAATAAAATTGATCTACTTAGGGCCCAAAATAAAATCCAATTCCTAAGCTTATATGGAATTTCATGCCTCTATAATAATCAGAAATGAAAATCACTTCAATCGGAGCTTCCTAGATTAAGAAATCACC
>JAOTAX010000002.1:30998233-31022070 GCA_025629825.1 Erythroxylum guanchezii
CACTTTCTTCTAAACCACTCTTCAACAAATATTGCTCAAATTCCATAACATACTCTTCAACTGGCCTTCTATTTTGAACCAAAGAAAACATTTTTTGCAACATTTGTTGCCTTTGTTGAGGAGGCACAAATGTTTCTTCCAATTCTATCTTTATTCTATCTCATCTAGTGATTTTCGGCCTCCCTTCTCTAAGCCTCTTATTTTGCAAATTATCCCACCAAAGGGCAGCATAGCCTCTCACTGTCATTGCAACTAACTTCACCTTTTTATCTTCAGGCACATCTTTTAGCTCCAAAACTCTCTCAACTATATATAACCACTCATTGAAAACATCGACATCAAGTTTCCCAACAAACTCAGGCAAATCAACCTTAATATTGAACATATCATCAATTTGGTCATTTTTATCATTTCTAGGTTGATAAATTTGAGGGCCTCTAACTGGTCCTAAACGGCCAGCACCATATGGACCTCTAACTCTCCCTCGTTGACCGTTTCCACCTATTATAATGCCATAATCATGACCAGTAGCGATAGATTCATTTACCTTATCATGAAATTCATCATCCACGGCTTGATGAGCATGAGAAGTGTCTCCTAGTGTCTCAAACATACCCAAGGCGGCCTCCTTTTTCTTGGTAGCCTCACTTTCCAGGCGAAAAGTTTCAAACTTCTCCATCTTGAGACTCATCTTATCGATTTTTGCAAATAACTTCTCCAGATCGTTGTGAGTTGGACCTAACATGTTGGAGAGTCAAATCACAAATCAAATAGCTAGCTTTGATACCAATAATGATGGAGGAATGGCCTGAAAGTGATCGGAATAGGGTCTAGTGGTTATTGGAAAAAGTTTTGGGCAATCTGGTTTGTATCAGATAAAACTGGAACAAGAAATAGGAAGACGTTTCTGGGTTAATTGGCTGGGAATTTGGTTTCGAGAAAAGAAGAAACGTTGTAGAAATTTTTGTAAACTACAATTTAGACACAAGAATCGGATTAATCGGATAAGGAATGATTGAGTTATGGTGGATTTTGTGGTGACATTTTAATTTGGGCAATAGAATGAAGGCAGATGAGGAAAACAGGAATTTTGAGGAGGCTGGGGTTCGAATTGGGTGAAGATGTCTTTGGGGATTTTTAATTTAAGATGTGAGGAACAAACTTGAAGAAGGGAATTTTTTGATTTGATGAACACAGGAAACAGAAACTGGAAAACGAAATTGAAACCTGGACAAAATTTTGGACATTGCACAACACACAAACAATTGAATGTTTTTGGCAAACAAACAAGCCCTTTTGATTATTTTCGGAAAATAATCAAACCCAATGATTGTTCTTTGGAAAAAAAAATCAAAACCCAGACAATTCCTTGCCAAAAGATTGAGAGAAAAATCTCGACTTTTCCTTATATTTTTCTGAATAATATTGAATAGGAAACAAAATGAGCTGAAATAGGAACCAAATGGGCAGCCACAAAGTCAGCTCCTCACCTTTCCTATTCTGCAGTTTTTTAGCTCATTAAAATATAAATAAAACCTATAATAAAAGTCTTAAAAAACAACTAAAATAAAGCAAACCAAACAAGTCCTTAAATCGAGCCAAAATAACAAATCTGGGCCAAGATAAAAACAGGAAATAAAACAAGTCTTTATATCAAACCAAATATTGGTTAAATTAGACCAAAGTAAGCCCAATTTAAATGTGAGAAAATGTGCTGCTCCTAGGCTTTGAACAACTTAGTATGATTAGGTGCAAAAACACAAGCTTTGAAGTCACCAAATGGGCTCAACATCACCTGGAACTTTAAGAACAAGTGCAGCCCAACTTCTTCTTCCTCTAAGACTTCAACTAACTCTTTTTGGACCTCAACTCCACCTGATGGTTTTTCTCTAAGCCCCATGGCTTCCATATCTTCAATTGCAAGCTTGGATGGCCCTCCATCATAGCTTCTCTTTCCTATTAACGTAATTGAGTCTTTTTGTCTTGAACTGGTTTTCGGTTTATACTTTTTAACATTTTTTGGAATAAATTTTTGACTGAGCTTCTTTGACACTTCTTTTATTTTCTTAATAGTGTCTCTCTTCTATGACACATACTTTTTTCTGCAATTGAATTCCCTCCTTTGCCATTTCATCCAAGCTCTCTACTCCTAAGCTCTAAGAATTCTTCCCTGCCTATGCTTGCCCCTGGTCTAGAGGAAACTAAGGATATCTCACCACATCTTGCTTAGTAATGAAATAGCTAGAAACAAGTCCTTGGTGATCATTTACACCTCTCCCTCCACTACTGTCCACCTTTTGTGCTTAATGGAAGAGCCATCATCACACTAGAAATAGAAATTTATAAGGAAGAGGCGTGTGGTTGGGAAGCAGCCCTTGCTGGGTTCTCTATAGACCATCGACCTCTGTACCTTTTGAAAGTGGTTAAAGAGGGCCCCTAGCATGTGCTCTAGTACCATTTGTTCCTGCAAGCATGGAAACTTGGTATTTTGTTAGAGAATGTGAAACATCAAAATATACTTCATGGATTAATATTCATAATGTACCACTCGAGTCCCAGACTACATAAAGCTTGAGCATGCTTGCGAGCTACCTCAACAAAACATTATATATGGATGAGAACACTACAAGGAGATGTCACATTGGATATGCCCACATTTGTACAAGTGTTGACATTTCTAAGGAACTATTGGGAAGCATTCCCATCATGAAGTTAGGACCTAATAATACACTCTTTGAAGATAGGCTCATAGTCTTATACCAACAGAAATCGTCCCTTAAAGTTTAAGGGAAAGCATGGAAACCTAGAGGGAAAGTTTTCAAAAAGGGTGACTATTGGGAACTGATAAAGTTAAATGGGGAGGAAAGTCA
Source organism: Erythroxylum guanchezii (assembly GCA_025629825.1). Lineage (NCBI taxonomy): Eukaryota > Viridiplantae > Streptophyta > Magnoliopsida > Malpighiales > Erythroxylaceae > Erythroxylum > Erythroxylum guanchezii. The sequence goes on from JAOTAX010000002.1 coordinate 31,001,104, forward strand.
GAAGGAGATCACTCCAAGAACTATGGCTGCTCCAAATCCAATGGTGAACGAGGCTATTCAGGTATCTTATGAAGTTATAAAATTCCTTACTTACATTAGGAATGAGATACCTAAATCCCTAACATAAATGAAGAAAAAGGGGAAAAGAGAAGAAGATGCAACTACTATCCCTTAACATATTGAGAAGAACTTGCCAAATGAGGATGAAAAATAGATGAGCAGCTCCAAAGAGTGCAAATAATGAAAATCGTAAAAAAAAAGCTCATTTAAAATGACAATAGTTTCTTGGAATGTACAAGGATTAAAATACCCAATGAAGCTTAATGCATTGAGTGATTTTGTCTTTAAGGAGAAGCCTTTGATTGTTAGCCTTTTATAAACTAAAATCAAATTGGAGAACTTAAATAAAATGAATAGTTTGGGTTCCTAGTTGAGGACAATCTCAAATCATCAATATCATGATTTTGGTAAAATTATCATTTGTTATTATTCTAATTTGGTTAAGCTCAAAACTTTTGAGGCAAATGAGCAAGTCATGCATATGAGAGTACAATTCTTAATGGAGGACGTAACTGTGTATGCCTCCTTTGTGTATAGGTTTAACATTGTTTTACGAAGAGTCGAAGTATGAGGAAGTAGCTTGAAGAGGATGAAGGGAGTTTGTTGTGGTCTTTGGTTGATCTGTGGAGACTTTAACTCTACTCTATATAGGACAGAGGTTGAGGGTAACAGTAATTTGGAGAATTATACTTAAGATTTTCTTAATTATTTTAAAGATATAGAGCTGACTAACTTGAAGTATAAGGGCCACTTATTTACCTAAAGCAACAAGCAAAGCTTAGGCTGGTCCATCAGGAAAAGTCAGATAGGGCTTTAGTCAACCTGAATTGGTTAACTAATGTCCCTAAAAGCATGACTAGCTTTTTTGATCCACTATTCTCTAACCATACAAGTGCCAAAATTGATAATTTATTTCATAAGGTTAGTAAAAAGTCTCCTTTCAGGTTTAATAACTTTCTTGTTCATGTTAATGGTTTTTATAAAGCTATTAATAAACGATTGAAAACTCACTTTTAAGATACTAAATAGTTTATTTGTGTCCAAACAGTTGAAAGTAGTAAAAGGGGAATTATAAAAACTCAAAGCCAAAAAAACTTTAAGCACAAGAATAGAGATACATAAAACTAAACAAAAATAGTTTCCACTTAACAATTTCTTGCCATAAATTCCAGAGACCCAAATCATTTGAATGAGGAAAAGCTCTCTCCAAAGAAATCCTCAAAAGTAGTCAACAAACACAATTCTCTTATCTAGCAAAGATTTAGAGTAAATTAGATCAAGGAGGAAGATAGGTGTACCATATTCTTTTTTAACTCCTTGAGCGCAAGGAAAAATATCAACAGGAACTGCTCCATGACTTTGCCAAATGGGAGAGTGATTAGTGATCAAAAGGGGATTTAGAGGGAAGTTTTTAATTTCTATAAAGATCTTATTGGAACCAAATTTGAATCAAACTCTTCAATGGAGACTCTTAGCTTTTTTATTTCCAAAAGGTTTTCGAGTGGAGAAGCTAAAAATCTCATTAAGCCAATACAGGAATCTGAAATAGAAAAGGTTATCTTCCAAATGAATGGAATTAGGGGTTATAGACCATATGGATTGAATGGCCACTTTTTCTATAAAACTGGGTTAAAGAAAGGACCAATAGTAAAGGAAGTGATTCATGAACTTTTTTAAATAGAGTATTGCTCTAGGAGATTAACAAAACCTATATATGTCTTGCTTTTAATTCCTTAAATCCTGCTACCTCTAGAGAATTCAGGCCTATAGGTTGCACTAATTTTCTATATAAGATAATAGTAAAGCTCCTAGCTAACAAACTAAAGTCAGTGTTTGATTCCATCATAAATGGAAACTAGGGAACCTTCATGAGGAACAAATACATAGGGAACAACATCCTGATTGTCTAGTTATTGAAAGAACATGCTAAGAAGAAATTCCTTTTAAATTGATCTATAAAGGTTGATTTTCATATAACTTTTGATTGTGTGAGCTGAAAATTCCTACTTCAATTGTTAGAAATGATGGGATTCCAACATATATTCATAAATTGTATTAGAGTTTACATCACTTCAACCTCCTTTGGTATACTTATAAATAGGACACCTACTAAGACTCTTAAAGGAGCTAGGGAACTTAGACATAGGGATTTCGTATTCCCATATCTCTTTATAATCTATATGGAAGCTCTATCATAGTTGGTGAATTACAATATTGCTAAGGAAGTAAAGTTAAAACATCATACAAAGTGAAAGTTAGTTTCTTTAACTAACTTATGTTTTGCTGATGACCTTATACTTTTTTGTAAAGCTCACTTATCAGTGTGACTTTTGATGGAGACTCTGCTTCATTTTAAAGCCTTATCAGGCTTAAAAGTGAACCTCAACAAGAGCCACTTTGTGCATACATCCAGTGTTAATCACCTAGCAACTAGAATTACAAAAATAATAAGTATGTTAAGGCAGTTTATATTATTGATGTATTTGGCTTCCTATAATAACTAGAAGACTTAACTTTAATAAATGTATAACTTTGATTGAAAAGATTCAGAAAAGTATTTGTTCTTAGACAAATAGAGCTTATCCTATAGTGGAAAACTTCAACTATTAAAGGCAGTGATTAACTCTATGCATATATATTGGAGATTCCATATCTTTCTATCAAAGAATCTAATAAAAATAATTGAAAGGATGGTGAAAAAGCTTTTATGGACCAATTTAGAGACTAATTATGGGCATGTAAAAGTGAATTGTCTATCATATGTAAGCTTATGGATGAAGGAGGGTTGAGATTAATTTCTATCAAGTTTAGCGATAAAACTCTAATGATGAAAAGAGGGTGGAGAATCCTGATTGAAAAGGAATTTTATGGATAAAATGGCTTCTAGTTATATTCTCAAAGGGACAAGTATATGGGCTATAACTTCAGGACCATCTTATCTTGGTTCTTCAGTCAACTATTGAAGTTAAGGGACTTAGTGGAAACATGCATCAATTCTAGGTTCAGTAAGGAAGATAAAGCCTCTGCGTGGTATGACAACTGAACTAGACAAAGGGCACTAAATCATCACCATGAAACGGTTAGTGCACTAACTAGATTATCGCTTGCAAAGGTGAATTTCTTAATATTTGAAGGACATTGGCTTGATCTTCCTGCAGAAATATGACGTGGTTCCTGGCTATGCCCATAATTATGCTCTTGAAGATTCCTGTCAACGGTATAATATTCCATTCGTGCAACTCTCTAACAGATTTTGTAGGTAAAAGCTTCAAGGGAAGGACCAGCTGTGAGATGGAGCAAGATTGTCTAAAACAAACACCTTAAACACAGTACAAGTTTCCTACTCTGGCTAGCATTGGAAAACATACTTAGTAAATTGGATAGAATGGGTTACTTGAACCTATTGGGGGCTTTTATATTGTGTCTAAAATAGGATGAGACTAGAGACCACTTGTTTTTTGAATACAACTACTCAAAGGAAATATTGAGAGAGGTTAGGGGACTTTATCATTGGAAGGTTGATTTAAATTCCTTAGTTGAGATTGTCAATTGGCTTCAATATCATAAGAGCTCTTCTAAAACAACTAAGGCTACTTATGTCATTGTTATGGGAATATGTTTCTATGAGATATAAAGGGAGAGAAATTGGAGGAGATTTGTGAGGAAAGAAGGGTAAAAAGATATCATGCTAAAAGATATAACCTCCAGTATAGGGCAGTAGATCATAAAATGCAACTTTGTTGATTAAAGTAACCAAAATCTAATTAACTTTTGGAGGATCTAAAGTTATCTCTCAAAGGCTTCCATAAGTTTTATTATTTTTCATATGTTTGGGATTGTATAACCATATATTGGAGATTATATAAAGTCATAGATGGGTTGATGTCCAGAAGGTGCTCCCTAGAATTTAGCTTAAAAATCGTCAAAATCTTATCATGCTAACTACATCTTGGAACAACTAAATCTTTTTATGTTTTATGCTAATATAGTCATAGATAGGGGTAGACATAGAGCCTTTTCTCTTCCTATTTGATCTCCTCTTATATACAAAATTATATTCATTCTTATTTTAGGTTTTGGTTGCTTATTGTTTTTATCTAGACAACTTTCTCTTTGGTCTTCAATAGCTAGTTTTGTACCTTGATTTTAAACTTTAGCACATGTGATCTCTTTTATCACAATACTCATTGTTAGAACCTCCACTAAAATAGATTAGTTTTGTTTATTGGTCATATAGTTCCCATTCATTTGCTCTTCCTCTTATGAAACCAAAATTGGGCACTTATACCTTAAGTCTCTATTATGTCAGTTTTCCTTTTGCATTCAATATGCTTACTTATATAACATCAACATTCTCTTCCTTATTGGTGGTAGTCATTTTAGGATTTAAGTTCGTAAAATTTTGATATTATACTCTTGTGAATTTTTTACCTATAGCTTGCAATTTTTGATTTGCTTAACTTGATTAAGTCTCCTTAACTATGTTATAAAGACTGAGTCCTTAAAGTGTTTCGTATATTCATCCAATCTAAAGAGGGAGATTTTATCTGAAAATGATTGTTAAATATCCACAAGAATATAAACTCTCACATAGCTCACCCCCTTCAAGTTGGCAGTTGCTTCATCTAGGCATAGTAGTTTGTCTAAATAACTAGCTAAATGGTTAACCTCTTAGTTGTCCAATATTCTAATAGAATATTATGAATGTTAATCCAAAATGAAACATGTTTTGGCTTAATTTTCTAGAATAAATACCAGGTTTTCATCATTGAATGAGAAGATTTTGTTTGTTAAAATGCCAATATCTAGACTCAATGATTTTTTTTATTTTTTTTCCACTGATTCAAACTTAACTAAGAAGATATTCTCTTCATTAACTATAACTTCTTGAAGAACCTGTTGCTTCTAACGATAATGTGCCCAAGCATTTAGCATTCGAAATGGTAGTCTTTCGTGTATAAAGAAGCCAATGAGAGCATTGTCCCACTTGGCGACTCCTTTCTTTAGGATATCAACTAGAGGATAGACTATGGTGATATCATTCTCTACTTTTATAGGATAGTACTAAAGTTTTTACAAAAGGAGAAGCGTCCCTCAGGACTTAAAGCCAATTCTTCTTGATGTTGACACTACTTGAAGGATCAAAACAGAGAGGTGCATGAATGAAGGGATAGGTTGATTCGAAATCTAAAGCTATTGAGTTGCAATTGTAAAGGACAAGGAAAGTAGAAGAGGAGTAGTTATGAGTACGGGAAGGAAAGTGGTCCGGGGATAGGAGCTTAAAACTCAATATTATACTACAAACGAAAATATATAAAAATTAAAGGAAAACAAACCATTCAAGGGCAATGAAAGACGAGAAATTGGAAATGATAAAAGAAAAACAAGAGGAGCTATGAGCAAGAGAAGATTGAGGAAAAAGAGGAGAAAACCAGGAAAATTAAATAAAGGCAAAAGAAGGAAGGTGAGTAGTAGAGTCAAGAAATGGAAAATGTGGAATAAAAGAGATGGAAGAAAGGAAAAAAAACTTAAGTAAAATAGAAAAAAAAGCACTAAAAAAACTATAAACTCAAAAAAAAAAGATTACAAATTATATTCATATAAATAATAATAATAAAGAAGAAATAGTTATAATTATCTCTTCATTGAATTCAAACTTTCTCAATTATTAGTTCAAACTTTTTCAACTTTTCACTAATTTTTGATAATTCTTCTTTATGTATTTTGATATTTTATAATTTAAAATAATTCACGAACGAAATTTTGATATGATTTTCTACTACTTATTTAGGATAAAGTTATGAAAAGATAAATCATTTCCAACAATTCTAAAGTGAAAATCAATCCTAAATATAGTTAATTACCCATGTTCTGTTAACTTAAGAAACCTTCGATTCCTTTGTTTTCTTTTGCTGGATTTTCTGTAAGTATAAATTTTCTCAGACTGCAATATACAAAGTAAAATAAAGAGGCAGCGTTAAAGCACGTTTACTTACGCATAAACACTACATCGCAGAAATCCGTACGACAAATCTCACTTTATTACGTAAAGAAAGTGTGTAGTGGAGACTAAATAATTGCGTTTACGTATCACCTAATAGCTTAAGCAGTCAAAAAACCGAGAAATACGCTGGCCAACACTGTCCAACTTCAGAACCTAGGCAAGATCATAGCCTTCAGCGGATTCTTCATCACCATAGTGAAAGCAAAAGTCTCAGTGGGGTCGGGCGGGGCTCCGGGAACTGGCAACCACCTGAAAGCATGCACCATCCTAGCAACCAGCAAGTTAACATGCAAAATCCCCAAAGTCCAAGCGGGGCAAATCCGACGGCCCGCCCCGAAAGGAAGCATCTTCACTCCTCTAGTCCCCGTCAAATCCACCCCAACCCCATCCCCTTCTAAGAACCTCTCGGGACGGAACTCGTCCGGATCCTCCCACAAAGCTGGATCCTCCGTAATCCAGGCAGTGTAAAACTCCACGTTTACACCCTCCGGAATTTTGTAGCCACCAAGCTGCGTCTCCTGAGTGGCTGCGTGAGATAGCAGAAAATGGCTTGGTGGGTGTCGCCGGAAAGTTTCTTTCACCACTGCACTAAGATAAGTCATTTTCTCCACATCCTCTTCTTTCACCAAGCCAGCTTCACCTACAAAGCTAACAATCTCGTTGTACAGCTTTTCTTGTATCTTTTGGTTTAATACCAAGTGGAGTAGAGCCCATTCAACGGTTGTTGCACTTGTGTCGGTTCCAGCACTTATCACCTCTGAGCACAAAGTCGTAAACTCCTCTTCTTCTAATGGCCCTCTTTTTGTTGTTTGGAGGTTAAACAAAGAGTCTATATAGGCTGCACCAACTGGACTCACCATCTCTGAGCTTGGTGGTTCGCCTTTCTCTACAAAGGCTCTCCTGTTCCTTATAAGTGGAACCAAACAATCCAGTTGTCTCTTCCTCAGTTCTTTGGCTTGTTTCATTTCCTTTCGAAATAGAGGAGCGAGAACTGGCAAGAAATCTGGGAGCTTTGGTGCTGTAATCAACATGACCTCTTTTAGAGTGGCTTCTATTCTTTTGATCCTTTCCTCCGAGACTCTTGCACCAAAGCAGAGACATATTAGGACGCTACATATTGTGTACCTGCAGTTACTCATCACCTCAACGTAACCATTCTCAAAAGCCTCTACTTTTAGTCTTTTCATGTGATTCTCTAGAGCCCATTCTCGTATCCAGCTGCACTGTCTGATCCTTACCGGGTTAATAAACTCGGTGACAAAGTTTCGGCGCAGAGTTCGCCAGAGAGGACCGTATGTCGCGGAGTTGATCGCACACTTTCCAACGCTGAAAACAAGTCTGATCGGCGAGTCGGGAGGGCGACTTGCGAACAGAGGGCCTCGCTGGACTAGGGCTTCGTGGATGAGCTCAGAGCTGCTGACGATAACCAAAGTACGTTGACCCATTTGCATGGTGAAGATTGGGCCATATTTTGAACGCAAATCACGTACTATGTAGATAAAGGATCGACGTTGAAGAATGACTTGAAACAAGTTACCTACTAGCGGCCAACCTGGTGGTCCTGGCGGAAGGTTCTTGACATCACCGCCGGTGACTGGCCAATATCGCCACCATAGCCGGAGAAGGAAGATCAAAGAACACAATATCAGGAGGTTTATCACATCCATGACTGAGAAGAATTTGTGGAGATTTCAGGGATAGAACGCTGGTTTATATATAGACGTAGATGGCAATGCTTGACGATTAATAAAAAGGTCTTGACTACGGTGTCAATAAATGATCGTCGCCTACTCCAGCACTATTTGGTTTATTTAATATTGTTCTTAAATGATATGAGCAGAATATTTTGAGAAAATGATTTTTCCGAAGATGTAGGCTTAGTTAATTTATTAACTAACTGAAGGATACCAAATTTAGGAAGGACTTTCGGTCATGCATGTTTCGTGAGATATAATAGAATGAAATGAAACTTACAATGTAACAAATACTTAGTATAACGTAATTGACATTGATCAAGATTTTCTGAGGGTACAAGATATTATACCATTACAGAATTGGAATTTAAAAAATGGTAAGAGGTATTTACTCATATACTTTAATTATATAATGCCAAATACTAACTTTGGGTTTTGTCAATCTTTTTTAATTTACTAACGCTTAATTTTGAGTAGATGCTTAATGAGAGAAAACCATACTTGGAGTCCAAATAGATTTGTTAATGTTCATAATGCGACTCCATTAAGTTAAACTCAAGTTTTAATGTAGAAGATCGTTTCTAACTTCTAATCTTATTCAATAACTAAAAGCAAAAATCTTCATGAACAACATTGTATAAAACAATTTTGGCATAGAAATTAGATGATATGGATAGAGGAAAAAAGATAGTTAATTTTCATTTTAGTAAATTTATGGTCATCATAATTATCATAATTTATTGTTTGTAAAAATTAATTTAACTGATTGTTTTTGAAAGTGGGAAAGAATTGAATTAATAGAAGCTTCCACTAAAAAGGCAATTGTTTAAAACAGTGTACTTCAAGTCTGTAGCCATTGAATTTCGAAGCAAATAAGCAAACAGTGTACATCTACCCCTCACAGAAAATATACAAAGGAGGATCTCAAGCTACTGCAATACAAGTTTTTCTCAGGAAAGTAAAATTCCCCTTATAAATTATGTTATAAATAATCTCCACATGTATTATCAACATTATCCAAACAATTGAGAGGTTTGTAAAAATATTTCTTTGTGTAGGGGATCCTACCAAGCAAGTAATGGCCAAAGTAAAATGGAGTAATTTTTTTCTTAGGATGAAGGAGGCTTAGGAATTTCCCTATTAGAATCACAAACAAAGTGCTCACATGATTCATAGTTTACCCAATGATAAACAAGCTCTTTGGTTCAAATGGTCGTATAGTTTCTACTTAAGGAGTATTAATTTCTATACCATTCATCCTGAATCTAATGCCTTTTGGAGTATAGTTTAAATTCTCAAGCAAAGGGAAATAATACAGATAATGATCAAGAATAAGATTGGGAATGATGAAGAAACAAACTTTTGGTTTGATATTTGGCTCAATGCTAGATCGCTTAGAGGAGTATATAAACTCAATGGACATCATAATTTTATTCTAGGTTTTAATTTAGTCAAAGATATACTAAGTTATATAATAATATGCTTTGATCTTGTTCCTATGAGCCCTCTCATAAATAAGATATTAAGAACAAAAATCTTTTTCATATAATAAGGACTTTATTTTATAAACCAAAAATTTAAATGGCAAATTCACTAATGTATATTGCAAGTTAATGTTGAAGATTCTACCTCCTAAAGCCAAATGGCATAAACTAGTATTGTTTGCACAAGCTGATCCTAGAGAAGTTTTACTCTTTGGCTCACAATCAAGGAGAGGTTGTCCACATCAAACATAATTAGAAGAATTATAAACATTCTAAGAACTTGTTCACTATGCAATCATGAGAAAGAAATCATTAAGCACTTATTCTTTAAATACAAATAAGCTTCCTACTTCTAGGAGTTCTTCAGCTAAATAACATGCCATCTCCTCCCTTAATTGATCTACAATTATTATTTAATCATGTCAGGACTATAATCTTTATAATGGGGATATTTTAGCTTATAGAATTTTCTTAAGAAACGTTGTGTTTGCCTTGTAAAAAGAAAGAAATGTGGAATTTTCCAAATGCAATCAAAAAATAAATCAATTTTATTATAAGAACCAATTAGTTTCAATAGAGCAAAATTCATAATGTAGAGGATTCAATTGAACTATAGTTCATATATAGCTATTGTTTGGAATTTTCCTTAAGGAATAAGCTAAAATCTTAAGTTATAGCTTAAAGAATTACATACTTAAGATGGAATAACTTTTATAACTCAAGGATCAACTTTTTTTTACCTTGGTTTTGATTATAAAAACCTAAAATATAATTGCAAATTAGGAATCCAATTTATTTCCTCCAATTATATTAGTCCAAGGTGGAGTTATAGCTTTACTCCTTAGTATAGATCCACACTATAGAGTTATTATGCCTATATCTCTTTGAGAAAATTTTCATGCTTTAATAGCATTATATTTAGCTCTAATTATTCACATTTCAATGCAATTCTTTAATTTCTAAAAAAAACTTTCCCACTTTGCATATTCCTTCACCCACAATTCTCATATATATTTATACCTAATATATCTTCTTTTAAAATCTTTTTGAGATTAATGAAGTATTCTCATTCTTTTCTTCTTGCCATAACCCATCGATCTAAGTAACACATGTTTATTTTATGCATGGCTTAACAAAAAGGATGTAACATTTATAGTAGAATCCATTGGCGAATATTATTAATTCTTTTATAATGGATTTTAGGAAGGTAGGAATTCAATAGAGGTGAAAGCTTCTACGGAATGGATGGGGTTCATTTAGAAGGATTCATAGAAATTATGTAGATTTGGTTGATGTAGATGGAAGATTTCTTATGTCTTTTTAAATCCTAGTCAATTAATTACGTATTATTAACCATTTTCATGACTAGGTTGTTTTCTTGGTTGCCTTTAAATATGAAAAATGCGTATATTTTGGTATAGAAGGTTGCTACTAATTGACATAAACAACCATAATTCTCAGTTTCTTATCCAGGAAATAGAATCAACTATTTTGATGATGAGAAAGTGTTTCCTTCTTCTCTACGATGCTCTCAATTACTCCAACCTCAACCTTTATAACCTTCCCCAATCCTTCTCTGAAGCTCTATGACGTTTAGTCTCCATGCTAATTTCACGCACTCTTATAAGCAAGATTCTAGCTGGTACCCTCATTTCTCCGTGCTAATTTCATTGGTTATCACACATGTTGTTCTAAGTTTCTTTACCAGGGGACATTTACTAAAGGAGTTTAATAAGACATTCATATGTTTTATTCTAAAGATTTCTAATATTTCCTCTCTAGGAGACTTTAGGTTTATAAGTTATTGCAACTTTATTGTCGAGGTTATTTTGAAAATCTTTTTAAACATATTAAAGAAATCCATAAAAATCCTTGTCAATGAAACTCAAGCTACTTATATTAAGGGAAGAGATATTTGAGATAACATACTTCTAGTGTAAGAGATGTTCAAGAATATAAAATTAAGAACTCTCCTAAGTCATATGTAAAGGTTGTCATGGAAAGAGGCTTTGATTCTTTACATTGGAGCTTCATTATAGTTGTAATGTAGGCTTTTGGATTTCAATTCCTAGGATGGATCCAATAATGCCTCACTACCCTAGTCTATAGCTTATTGGTTAACGAGAAACCAACTCCTTTTATTAAAGGGGAAAAAGGGATCAAGTAAGGGGATTCCCTTTCCCCTATCTATTTGCTTTAGGGATGGAGGTTCTTTCTAGATTAATTAACCACTATCTTAGCCTTGGACATGCTTTTGAATTTTATAATAAATGTAAGAGTTTAAAGATTCACAGTCTTACTTTTATAGATGACTTGCTTCTCTTTTTGTGGATGCTCCTTCACTTAATGCTCTAGTCAATGTCGTTGGGATATTTAAGAAGATATTAGGTTTAACTACGAATAAATCAGAAAAGCAATTTTTTCATTTTAGCTTCTTTTTCTTATTTATCAAATTGATTCTCTTCAATTTATAGTCTAAAGGATAAACAATTTCCTTTTACTTACTTGGGTCATTTTTGCTTCTATTTCTTATTTATCAAATTGATTCTCTTTAATTTCTAGTTTGAAGGATACACAATCGCCTTTTACTTACTTGGGAAAACTATTTCTTCATTTTAGCTTCTATTTCTTACTTATCAAATTGTTTCTCTTAAAATTTCCAGTTTAAAGGATAAACAATTGCCTTTTACTTACGTGGGAATCCCTATCTCCCATAAAAGGCCTAAATTCACTTTCTTTTTCATTTGATCACTAAGGTCAACAGAAGAATTTATCACTGGCATAATAAGTCACTATCCTTTACAAGGAGACTTCAACTATTCAACGCAATGTTCAATTCCTTACATATCCATTAGTCTGCTCTCATTGCTTCACTAATCAAGACTATAGAGAAATGTCTTAAGAGTTTCCTATGGATAGGACCTTCCAATGGCTTATATATGGCTAAGATGGCTTTGAAAGCAGTTTGTCTTCTAAAGAGAGAAGGTGCTCTTAGGGTTACTCCTTAACAAAATATTGTTAGTCAAATGTATTTGGAGGTTAATCATAGATAAGGAGTCCTTACGAAATGGATTTACTCACATTACCGAGGAAAATTGATTTTTGGTCTTATCAAGCAAAACTTGACTCCTTTTGGTCAATAAATGATATTTTTAAGCTAAGGGATTAGGCCCATCTCTGGTTTAAAACTAGGTTGCATCATATCATTTCGAATATATTAATGAAATTAATGATAACATAAACATTAAGATATCATTTTGAATATATTAATAATAAACCAAATCATCTACAAACTATTATTTTTAAATTGTAATGTGTAGCTAATGTACAGAGCTCATCCTTAAAAGAAATATTGATTAAAATTAAAACTTTCATCAGTATAATGGATACTTATTTAACTTAAGAAAAGATAAGAAAGTTTAATGAGAGGAACAATCCTAACCATAAGATTGAGTTCGAGGAATAGTTATAAGATAGGGAAAGTATTAAGTACCCTATTTTATTTACATAAGCAATTACTGAGGTCTTAGACATTGTTTGGTATTTTAGGAAATTTTGATAAGAAATAAAATTTGAGTGTGAATCTAAAAGGATAAAATATGAGGTTAAGCACATATGAATTTCTAGTTTTACCTAAGAATTAAAAAGAAATTATAAGCGCAAGCCTCCAAATTATACCCTAGTTGAAATGTTACATTTTCAAGAAAGCACTTGTGGGATAGGTGTTAAAATTGTGTTATGATTTGAATGTAAATTGCATATGTCTAGAATTTTGTTCTAATGGATTATATTTAGTGATTTGGAATTAATTGATACTATTAGAGAATTGTGGTATTAAAATGTACATTTGCACTAGGATAATTGTCAAGTGGCAAGTCAAGTTGGTACATGAAAAATTAGAATGACCAAGCCTATGAGTTCGTGACATTTGGCATAGCTAATGCATTGACATTTGGCAACATTGGTTGAGTGACACATATATTTCTATCAATCACTACTCATTGAAGAAATGAAAATTATCCTATTTATTTGTATTTGCTTTGATGAGAAATGAAAAACAAAAATACCTATAAAGATCTCCTTATCTTAGGAATAAAATTGGAATAGTTGTCGCGCTTTGATAGAAAACAGAGAGACGAATTGATATGTTTTTTGGCCTGATTGAATTGTGGCATTTGACAACATTTATTAAGTGACAGATGGCTTTATGGAAGTGTGACAATTGGTAGCTTAAATGCAGGACATATGTGATTCATGCAAGGAGACATATGCCTTATCGTGGGAGTGACACCTAACATCAAATGAGTCCAGCTAAGGCAGAAGTATTTCTACTGGTTATTCTTTCTCTTCTTACTCAATCACCACTGAAACTATCCCTCTCCTTCAACTCTGAAATTTTGTTGCAAATCCTTGCATTACCACTCCAAATTCTTAGCCAAATATTGCATCAAAGAAGTAGATTATGCTGTCTTTTTGGTGCTAAGATTTGCACCTTGATCTTGGGCTTGTGTTGGTTGCATGAAGGGTTTGATTGACCTATTTTTTGGTGTAAAAATTTGAAGTTAAGAAGGTAAGAGAATGCCAAACTTGATTGCATGCTATAATATGGATTATTTGATGCTTGAATTGGATAGAACACGGTTGAATTGATGATGAATTGAGGTATGGAACATGATACTTGTTTGATAGCTTTTGCTTTGGATGTTAATACCTGAAAGATCATGGGTTGTGAGATGCTTAATGAATGATTGTTAAATTGGTTTGGACATGAATTTGATGAGGTATTGAAGAATGAATAAGGTAGAATTAAAGTGAAATTGATGGACTTTCGTGAGGTGTGTTGAATGGAAGTAAATAAGTTAAGTTTTAGAAACAAACTGAAGGTTGTGGGTGAGTGAACCCACGATCGTGGGATTTATAAGGCACATTCCTAAGGTCGTGGAAAATGGTTAGGAAGATGAAAAACTTGGTTTTGTGCAGTTTTTGAACTATATAAGGTCAAGGTACTTAATAATGGTTTAATTGGACTTAACTGAGGTTAAAAATGAACCTAGATGATGTTAGATTAATTGAGTAATAGTTAATTTAGTTATGGATTATTAATTGAGGTAATTACTTAAGGAATATGTGGTTAGTAAACAATGTGTCTAATGTTGAAATGTATGGTGTGTTTAAGGATAAATGTGTCCTTATGAACACAAGTGTGTTTCAAAGGGTTTATGTGGTTTGAATTGAATATGATTGTTTATGAATTGGAAATTTGTGTGATTATATGTAATGTATAAATCCATAATGCATTTAATGGTATATTATTGCAAATGTTTATGCTCATAAGGTATGTTAAGTTTGTTTGGATGTGCATGTATATGTTCAATTTGAGAAAAATGGAATAAAGATATATGTTATGCATTACAACTTTTGCATGTGATTCTAAAATTTGAAATGTTTTGTTTTAAAACTTCCAAGTCGTAGTCATGGGTAAAGAAGTATGTCTCGAAGGGTCTGCAGCTGCTCCTATAATAAGATACTAAGGTGTCTTCTATAACCAAACACTAAGGTGTCTTTTGTGCTAGACACTCCGATGTCTTATGATTTTAGACATTTGTGTGTCTTCTATTTCAGAGACTTAAGTCTCTTCTATTTCAGATACCAAATATGGGTATCTTCTATTCTAGTCCCGTTATCCACTTCTGTAAAAAGGATTAGTAGGCTAACTTGTTTTATATTCTGTTACATGCTCAGTTCTGATATAATTAAGCTCTGTTCTAAAATAACTAAGTTTTGTTCTGATATAATCATATATTGTTTTGATACAGACAAGTTCAGTTTTGATACTTTAAAGTTCAGTTATGATATTATGGTATTCTGTTCTGATACTTGTAAGTTTTGCTCTGAAGCAAATATATATCATGTTTTGATATGTTATATTCTGTTCTAAGATACATATTGTTTGGATTGCGCTTTAATATGATTTCTTGAGATGTGATCCGATTCTGTATATTTGAATGTTAGACGACTGTTAGAAGCAGTCGCCAAATTATATATTGTTTAGTTATTTCCCCACTAAGCTTTATGCTTAGCACGGTGGTTTTGCCTCTGTGTAGGTTCTGATAAGAAGGTTTAAAGACTGGGACAAAGACAATCGTAGTGGCCAAGGAGATTATGTTTTGTTCTGGAAACGTTCAGTTTGTTTGTTTTAGTTGTATTTAATGTAAAGAGACATATGAGAATTTGTATTTTGTTTGATGGTTTGTAATAACCTTAACATAGGTTGGATTTGGATTATAAGACTTGTATGTGATAAGTACCATGTGTATGTTATGTTCTGAATATGACCCAACCTATGAAATGAAATGTATGTTACTTGAGTTTCTAGAAATGCTTTAGTATGTTTTAGATTGTTTTAGTACTGTTTTGTGTGGTATCTACATATCCTCCCGGGGGGGTATGTGGGTGTTACAGTAAGAGATACCTAGATTATTATCATAAGGCTTAAAAAGAAAAACTCAAAATATTTCAAATAAAATAGGTTTGAGCTAAACAAAGAAGTTTGATTGGAATTAGAAATATGTGTTGACTAAAAAATTTGTTTATTAAAATATAAAATTTTTATTTTAAATGAACAACTACCTCTCGATTTGTAAAATCTAAATGATTTGAAAAGTGATAATCCTAAACTAAATAAGTCTAATTAAAATTTCTATTAACTTAAAATAACGAACCTAAACTAAACGAGCTAAGAAATTCAAATGATTTAAAGTGAAATGGCCTACATCGAATGATTCAAATTGATTTTAAGAAAATTTAGAAAGACTTAAGAGCAAAAAATAAGCCTCATACTAAATAAACCAATTTAAAGGGCATTAGTGGGCCTAAAACTCCAATAAAACCTTCTAATAAGAAATTAAGAGATGCGAATGTGCCTTTAGTTATTCATGTGTTTAATCTTCAAAATAAGATTTAATAAATTAGACAATGTAGTTTTTATTTAAGCTAAACTAAATAAACTTATGTATCTACAAATTAATTTAAAGATTATAAAGACTCTTCATTTGAACTTCTCATTTTATTAATTTACCTATACTTATTATTTTATTTTTATTGAAGATGATCCTTCATCTCTTTGTTTCTATCTATTTCTTTCTGTAACTCTCTCTCATTAGGTTATACAATCCAAAAAAATTAATTGAGCACAAAATATAAGAAATAGATTTTAATATTCATTTTAGGTTTAGGCCTATACTAATTATACATGATTTAAGGCCAAACTTTGTAGAAATCATTTGTTCTGAACTCTTGAGAACTAAGGATCCAATGGAATTTTATTTTATTAATTTAAAAGTATGTTATTACTAAAATACCTAATTCCAAATAATAAAAAAGGATTATATCAATAACATGTCATTAAAGATCTAAGTATGTATTTAGATAAATTTTCTTAACTATGATGATAATTAAGATTAAAGTTGTAAGATTTAAACATGTGCTAACTATAGAGAATCTTGTAGGATTCCCTCATTAAGCCACTTTCCCAACAATAGCATAATCGTCATATGGTGATATGGTATATGAACTAAAACGATTGGCTTAGTGCCAGTGGGAGATTTTTGGTTTATGCCTTCGAGTCAATTAGTTGGTTATAATTTAATGACAAAATAATTTAAAGACATTATTTATTTTGTACATATTTAGATGTATATGATAAAGTTCATGAGATAATTATACATTACAAATGAAATTATAATTATGAAATTCATATTATATTTATTTATTATTCCTAAATTGTTATTAGTTATTGATCTATTAAGACTGGGCATTCATAGAATATAAAAAAAAACTAGCACACTTTTTTTTTTATGAAAGAAATAATTGATCTCAGAGACTAAAGTATGGAGATACTTAAAAAAGCTTGTGGGTGTTTATTAGAGAACAAATTCAATGAATTGACCTCATATGAGAAAATCCATTTAGAATATTACTTGCATGTCTATGAAAATTCTCGTTGTGATGATTGTATAAGTGATCATTTAACTTAAGGTCTCCAAAGTTATCTTTTGTAATGATTGATATGTTTTGATACTATTTATTACCTATTCTAATCATAGGTAATTCAGTTGGTAGTTATTGGATGTAGTATGAACTATATAGAGGTAGTCGAGTGGTCAAGATATGATTCATCACCCTAAAGTAACTAGGAAGAATGTTTCATTATTTTATATAGTATTGATTTTGGGAAATCCTTGGCTAAGTTATAATGATGTTTTGTAAACAATTTACAAATATTATTAATTGAATCAATAACTAATAGTGAATAACTAATATGATTGCACTCAACATAGAGTGGATATTAATTGTATATTTTATATCTAATCGGAATATTATATGATGAAAGAAATGAATTATACAAAAAAATACGCATGTAAAGGTTAGTCAAAACTACTTTGACATTCCTCAATATTTGGGATAGTCATGAAGTGGTTATAGACACCAATCTTGATCTATGGATATAAGTTGTTTAATTAAAGATTAAAGATAAATGAAATGAGTTTAATTTATATAATCCTAAATATGATTTAGGGTTATAATTTGTATTCATTGCCAACATATTTGAGATAATTCACATACAATGAACAAGTTATAGAGAGCAAAGATATTTTAGTTTAGTTGGATTTGAATGTAAAGTTTGAGAAACTTTATGATTAAATATAAGATATTTAATAAATAAGGATCAATATGAGATATTGGATCTTAACTATCTCTGTAATAGTTTCATAGTTCTCTTAACTTGTTATGTTGAAACCATTACAGACCGAACACTTATGCGATTACAATGATTGAGATGAACTGATTTTCGAAAACAGTTTAATGGATACAACAAGAAAGAGATCAAGCATCGGAATAAGATACGATTAGATTCACGCCTAATTATGATTTATGTATTAATTATTTTATGAAATTTTAGTGATATTAACTTTCGTGAAGTCACATGAAAAAATTTAATAATTATTCTGCTGAGTGTGGGATCAGATATCAGTCTGATTTCCTAACGAATTTATTATCAAAGAGAAATATAAAAATATCATTTAATTAAAGATATTGTTCTTTTTGTTAAGAGATTTAAATAGTGCTGAAGAGTCGTAAACTATTAATAATTTCGTGTAAATATTAACTCGATTGTGCAATTATTGCATCAGAAAAAAGCATCCGACAAGGGGGCATGATATTACTACTTTTACTAATTCTACGGTTATTAAGTAAAATGAAAAAAAAAGTGAGCTCTCTCTATACATCAACGTTCTATGTAAAAATTTATTATTTTTAATTTTTAAAGCCAAACATAAATTTCTTATTTTTAATTGGTACAAAAATAGACTAACTAATTAGAATGTAAAGTAATTCAATTTTCAAAACAATAAATAAATCTATAATATTAAAACAAGGAAAATTCTACTCTATTATGTCTTCAAGTCAAATCTTGATGGTTTAGAAAACAAAGAGATAGGGAAGGAAAGTGAGTACAAGAAAACAAAGAGATAACCGAAAAGGAGTACTACTGAAAGCGTGATTCAAGGCTTAATAGCATGAGAGGAACAGTACTGAAGCCTTGCCGTTTTGTTGTACATGTTGGAAGGCAATTCTTTATTGTGGCTGGATATTGGCGGCCAGTTATTAATGTTTTTACTAGCAGGCATTTAAGAACCTAATCTAGAAATGAGCACAAGAACCAAGAAAGTGCGCAGAAGCCAGAAGAGGTGGAAATGAGTAGGTTGAAGCGTAGGAGTCCAACAGTGATGTATGGGAGGTTTAAGGTATAGATTTCCTTTTCTGTAAGCAAATAAAAGCAATTCAACAGGAGCCCATGCCCATCTGGCATAAGTAACGCAGGAGAAAAGCCTCTCCCCCATACTTTGGGCGTACACGACAGAGCCTACAAAAATTAATAATGATAAATTAATAAAAGTGTGGAAACACCTGAGCTTGTTTCTGAAAGAGCCTGTCAAAAATTAAGACTGAAACGATGTGACATGGATCACGTACACAATTGGTTGGTCAATCAATTTAATTCATGTTTCAAAACCTTTTTCTATATACAACGTGAATACATACATATATATGCGTAGAGCTAAGTATCAATGGAGAAAATTTTCCATTTCTTCTTCTTTTGCGTGACTCGAACTTAAGACTTTTTATAAGGAAGAGTTCTAAGTGAAGAGTTTACACCATTTAGGTCATTCCTCATCATGGTTTTGAAACTCAAACCAGACCGACCGGTTATTCCGGTGGCTGGTAGGCTATTGTATTCGGGTGACCCCTAAAAATCAGTCCCCAATTGAACTAGTGCGAACCGGTCAATTAACTGGTTAAGCCAGGACTGGTCGAACCGATTGGCCACTGGTTCAATGAATTTTTTTTATTTTGTTTTTCTTCTTTCTAAAACACTAATGCGTTTTTTGATTCTTTTAAAAGTAAAACCCACCTTTTCATTGAACCATTGCCCAGGTGATTTTTTGATTTATTTTGCTCACTCAATTCTCACATTCGTACATCCCTCCAACCTGCCGCTGCTGCCAATTTGCCACCATCCACCTGCCGGCGCCACTGCCCAGACACTGGCGAGACCACCGCCACCGTTCCAGGCACGATCCAACTTGCGCCAACATTCCATAAGGTAATTTTTTCCCTATGATTGATTTTGCATAATGTTGAATTTACACCTGAATTTCATCAAATTAGTGAATCGTCTAAGAATGTTCGAGAAAAGGAAAAGATAAATTTCTTGTTTATACCAGTATGAGCTGTTTTCTCTGATTTCTTATTCAAAGATTGCATATCCTGAACCATCTTTGTTTTTTATTTTGTAGTGATGGATAACAATGCTTCTTTTGCATCATCGCATACGTCGCCATCCACTGATCAAAGTTGCAGCCAAAATCCTCGTCAGAGAAGTGATAAAGCATGGAAGCAATGTTACGAGGTACAAGCAAATGGAAAGAAACGAATCTTGAAGTGTTTGTATTGCGATCAAGCAATTTGTGGTGGCGGGATAAACCGAATGAAGCAACACGTAGCCGGTATGACTGGTAATGTCAAACCCTGTCCTAAAGTTAAACCAGATGTTCGTTTTTTTGATTAAAGGACAGTTAATAGAAGTATCTAATAGTAAAAAGGAGAAAAATGGCTCTAGGACGAATTTATATGATGATGAGACTTGTGAGTTAGATGAAGATGATGTAGTGGAGATCTCTAACTCAGTTGGTAAAGGAGATGTAGGTGGTAGTAGTAAGAGAAAGAAAACAAAAGAAATTAGAAGTTACATGAAAGCCGGTGCTGGTATAAACTCAGCTCAACCTAGCATACAAGCAACACTACTAAGTAGAGAAAGATGGCATGATACTGATATGTCAATTGCATTGTGGTTTTACGATAGTTGTATTCCGATAAATGCTGTTAATTCATCATTTTTTTAGCCTATGATTAGTTGGATTGCAACTATGGGTTATGGATACATAGGTCCTACTTATCATGCATTAAGAGTCCCATTACTTAAATAAGCTAAAACCCAATGTCAGTTGTCTATGGATGCTTTGTGCTCTAAATAGGTTGAAACTGGTTGTACGATTATGGGTGATGGTTGGACAGATGGTACGCACAGATCTTTGATTAATTTCTTGGTTTACTGTCCAAATGGGATTTCTTTTATTAAATCTGTTGATGCTTCTAGTAT
>JAOTAX010000002.1:31061449-31076910 GCA_025629825.1 Erythroxylum guanchezii
TAATTAATATTAATGACATCTTCTAAGTTCATATCTAATGACAAATGCTAACAAACTCCTAACAAAATAATAATCAATGACATAAAGGTCTTAAAAATTTTTCTTCCATTCAATTCCCTCATTTGGTAAATTAGGGAAACAAACAAGAGAAAGGAAATCACATTTCTCTTCCATTCTTTTTTCCTCATTTCCCCTCAATATTTCCTTTCCTTTCCCCTGTACAACTAAGGATCCAAACCAAGGCTTACAGAAATCAAGGTCAGTCCCGAACGTTTTTAGTTTAATTTTAAAATGCAAAACCAAGATAACGTAAGTAAAAGGCGGAGCTTTGAACAATTAAGCAGGATGCCAAAAATACCCTTACTGCCAAAAAAGAAATGTTTTGGCCACAGAAAAAGCAATTCCAATAAGCAAATAATTATGGTACTAGAATTCAAAAGGTAAAACTAGAAAATTTTCCCTTGAATATATAATACAGTAGTTCCTAGGGAAACAATCTGAACAACAAGCTGCAATCAATCAACTATCCAATATCTATCTAAAAAGAATTGCCGCGACCACAAGCTCATACCAGAATAAGACATCTGGATTCCTTCTCTCTGGGGCTATCTCCTACTCTTGATCACACAATGCAATGCACCGCTAAAACAGCATTCCGCCAATGAAGTAACATTTTTTTCATTATCGGATTGGGTGGTATTGCGCCGATATTCTCTTAGGAGGCAACTTACGCAAGATATAGAGGACCAGTGCAGATGGTAAAATCTCAACAAGCTGTCAAATTTTCAATTTTCAATAAAACCAAGTGAGTCATCAATTTTGCAGAGATGAACTTCATATAAAAAGAAGCCAATTACCATGTAGTAGATCAAGTTCAAAATTGGGTGATCCAACACATCGAGAGATGCATCTGTATCAAATGCAGATAGAAGAACCTGCATGTTGGGATTTGAGTTAAAAAACACATCATGAAAATCCAGAAGGATAAAACAAATTACAGTATCCATATCAGACGTGTTACCATTTCAACCACAATCTACGTGGAAGATTGTGTATGTCTATAGTGCACAGTATTTTAGGCTCTAAAATAAGACATCTTTTTGCATTGATATCATTGATTAACAACTCGTATTGTAGAATGAGCTGAAATCCATATGACGGCCATATTTGTATTTCATCATCTATAGGAAAGTAAAGAACTAAGAGCTTCCATATCTAATGTTGATAAAGAATTAAAAGATTCTAGTGAAACTCAATCAGAGTTGCAACCATTTGAGACCCACCACAAAGCATCTAATGAGGAAGCATGTGAAACATATAGCTGTAACCGATCCAACCTGCAACAAGAATAAGCTATCAATATGACCTGAAAATTCGATATTCAAATTACAATGTTTGTGTGCTTGCTTTTGCCTCATGTCTATATGCCAGTTTTGATTACTGCCAAGTGTGTGCTCTCTCTGATTTCTTGTTTACAAAGAGATATATGTTGTCATCTAAAAGAGAAACAGAAAATGAAAGGGAACAAGGTATGGAAATAAGTAAACCTCACGAAGCTTCTTTCTTCTTCCTTTCGATTCAATTGGAAAGCGTCTTAGCATAAAAAATAACCTGAAATTATGAAAGCACACAATCAACCATGCAAAACTAAAGAACATAAATACCAGAAAGTACAGCAGCGATTACCAAATGAAATGTAGTTATCATAATGGTTATTAAGCAGAATACTCACCTCCCCCCATAGAGCAAGAAACCTAATGATGCGATAATTGACACCACTGGAAGAAAAAGAGAAAATGATTAGATACATATACGTCCTCAAATAAAAAATTGATTGTTGTATGTATAGAGCATTAGCAGGGATGAGAAGACAGGATTTAGTATTTAGAATGAAACGTAAGATAGCATATGAACAATGAATTAGAGCCTAACCTGCAATAAATATCTTTCCAATGAATTCCACAACACTGTTGTCATCTATCCAGAGGTACACCCAGATGCAAACCTGATATCAAACTCATTTTGGTAAGACATCTTACTTAAATATGATAATAACCCCACAAAGATCGAATCAGCCTTAACTTCATTGGCCTAAATGTTCTGTGCTAAGACTTAGTACAAACACCAAGGTTTCAACAATCACTAACACTTCAAAACTAGATTGTGATAAAACATTCCAAATTCATATAGCCAAAACAAAATTTTAAAAATCGTTCAGTTTTTCGTCCTTCCCTTGTTAGAATAAAAATACTCAGCAAAGAGTTCAACGAATTGATACTGATGAGGAGGTAACAACATCAGGACGTCAGCCTGTTAGAGACTTTTTGCAGAAATTAAATATCTTCTTCCTCCAACTTCAAGAAGGCATGCGAAGTTCTAAAAGCTTTGGATGGTACACCAACCATTAATACAAATTTAGGAAAATTCAAAGAAAACACTAAGATAATTGTAAAGACCATTTTTGGAGAAAAGATGGCAGAGGACTATGAGATTAAACACTGGTCTGCTGTATAGAAGAATTGCAGAAACAAAAATACCTGTATGAAGTATATTGTGCCATTGACGGATATATAAACTATCCTGAGCTTATCAGTAGGCAAACTTCTTGCCTGATCATTCAAGTGAGGTAAATGTATAAATCATCTTGTCAATGAGATGGAAAAGTATTGGTTATGAAGGATACAATTCATCAACTACTTGCCTGATGATATATCTCTGCCCAGAATAGGACAAGTAGAGTGTAAGTGGAGAAAAACAGGAGCCCAGGGAGATCCAATAGTACCAAGCTTAATACCTGGTTCAACACACGTTAGCCCCACAATTGCTAAAACAACTTAAAAGACAGATAAAAACTTCAACACCCGGAATTTCTATAGAGCAATTGTTTCCGAGTATTATGTCAGATTGAGCGTGAAACTCTTTACTAGACCAAGTTAAAAACTAACCTTAGGATGCAAAGTAAATACTTGGCTATGAAATCCAAACACGATTGCGCGGACTGTAAAATATAATCCAAAAGAGAAATATCAGGCCTATGTCAAAATTTACGAAGTCATAAATGGAATTTGGATTTCAAATTTCACCTCCATTAACAATGAAGTTCATGAGATGGAAAACCTTCTGCGTTGTCCAACCATACTCGGGCACTCTCAGTTCAATCCGGATCAATTGAATCTGCATGTCCACGAATACTAAAAATCAGTAACTGGAAGCGGACTAGAATTGGACCCGTAAAGCAAACTATTGAACCATTGGGCGGGGACAATTCAGGCATCAATCACCTAAAACTAGAAGACCCAGAAATAGGTCGACAAAGTCGATAGGAATGATGTTAAGAAAACAAGGAAGAACAGGTTCTAGTTCTACGATCAAAATTGGTCATTCGATGAACATCAACCAAGAACATTAGGCTCTCACACACACAAACACACCCCCATGAGGACAGTTACAGAGAGACAAATGACCAAAAGTGCACTAGACAATCCAAATAATCCACACCATTAACAACAAACACGCAAAAATAATGTCCATCCACAAAACCCCAGAAGCAGAAATCCAAGTTTTGAAAGACAGAAAGAAGAGAGAGAGAGACCAGAGCAACAGAGGAGACAAGAGCATAAGCCGCACAGAGTGTGAAAAAGATCCCATCTTGCCATTGAGTAGAGTCGTTGATCTCATCCCACCAATCACCAACCAACCTGTCTATAACCCCCATCCCTCCTCCTCCCACTCTTGTCATTCCTCTCCCTATCTACTCCTTTTTCCCAAGAAAATGAAAGAGATAACAAAGAAAGTCAAAGTTTCCACTTCTAAACACTTCCCAAGAGCCACAACCCCGCAAAACCCGAAACAAACACCAGTTCGAGTAAACAAACCAGACAACTGATTGACGGGTTTCGCTAACTCTACCAGACACCAGTTCGAATAAACAAACCAGGCAACTGATTGACGTGTCTCGCTAACTCTACCAGACACCAGCTCGAATAAACAAACCAGACAACTGATTGACGGGTCTCGCTACCTCCACCAGACGGTCCAACTGGAGTAAAAGAGCACCGAGCACCGAGCACCTAAGCTTCTTTATCTATCTCTCTGTCGTACTTACTGAAGTAGCTGGGTGCAGTAAATCTCTTTTTTAAAATGAAATTACGAGTCGTTTTTATTTGATATATAATATAAAAAGAAAAAAGTATAACTTAATTGATTAATTTTTTAATTTAAGGTAAAGTTTTATTTAAGGTAAAATTTTTAATTTTTAATAAAACTTTAAGATTTTAATTCAATTTCTTTAGTAATTTATTGATTTAATTAACATAAATTTGTTATTTATATCATAAATAAAAAAATTATGTTAATCATATTAAAAAATTAGCAAGGAAATTAATACTTTAAATTAAAATTTTAAAATTTTTAAAAATTGTTTTTGACAATGAATTAAAAAATCTAAATACTTTAAAATTGTTTATCTCTAAAAAATCAATGTCAAAGTTGATCACATACCCTAAATTGGTTAAACGTAAAATTTTTAATGTAATAAAATAGAATTGAATAGTATATAATAGAATGAAAAATAATTAGTTGGAATAAAATATAACTGGATGTAATATTAGAAAATTATTGTTTGTGAAATATTGAAAATTTTGTAATATAATATTGGGAAATATTTATTAGTTTATATTTAAACCTTTCAAATTAGAAATAATTTATTTTTACTTGTGATATAATATAAAATTTTACCCTTAGATCATATTTTATTCTACTCTATTATAGACTCCCGTCTTAAATCATAAATAATATTACATTTTATTTTATTTAATCGATAACTGCCAAATCAAACATAAGTGCTATTGTTCTGTTCCGGCTTCCACAAAAATGGCGGATCTTCTATTCGTCAACTTTTTTGTTTTCTCAATTAACTCAAATTCATCGCAAATGGATTTGTTAGTTGGATGGATCTCCTAAGTGGCACCGCCTATCTTGTTTAAGTCGCACCGCCTATCTTGTTTGCTCTCTGGCAAATCAATTTGTTTACCGGTGCTAAAGCCTATTTTTTGTTCCTTACAACTCTGTTTCCTTTATTATGTCCGTCTAATTTTTACAAATTCTATTTAATGAATAGATAGATTTTCATCAAATAAAGTATGATGCGAAATAATTAGAACATATGAGGTAGTCCGGTCGAAATTAAAAATGAAAATGGTTACCTTATCAATTATCACAGTGATGTGAGTGCGAGATGCTGAGGGAGATTCCTTGCGTGGTGGGACAAGAGCACAGCCTGCGATAACAGAATGACATTTAATAATATAACTGGTTACACGCTTTAACAATATAACATTTAATGTCTGCACACCTTTGACGTGGCAACTGGAACTGGCCGGTTTTGCCGGTTCCAATGTCGGCTTCGGCTCCTAATTTTACTGCATGCAGCTCGCGTCGTCCGATTCAATCTTTATCTCAATTTTCTGGCCATGTCCATAGGATTGTTGAATGCGTGTCAAAGTTCCATACACCGGATAATCGTTGATTCCTACATTTAATTAATAATTACAATTCGACCTTTAAATTATTCTTTTTCACAACAATGGCCTTGATGTAAATTAATAATTCTATGCTTTCTTTTTGCAATTTTACACAAATCATTTAATGGACTATAAATTCAGAGCAAGTCAAAGATTTGATTGGAAGCACACCTAAATTTTTGTCATATTTGGAAGTTTGGAAAGTGTTGCTTGTACACATCTCGTATTAATAATAAGAAACAAAAACTCCAATTACTTTTGACCTTTATTGCAATGAGATCCTAAATCTTTATATTTTATCAATTAAAATTTAATTATTTTAAAAATTAATCAATTTAAATTTAACTTGCTAAAATAATTCATAGTACATGCCACATTAAACAAATGACATATATTCTTAAAATTTATATGAGCACCATTTTCATTTTTATCTATTTTTTAGTAATTCTTTAATAAATCAAATTTTAATTAATTTACTCTTAAACTTAAAGCTAAAATACGATTGGTCAAAAATAAATTTATGACAATTAATTGGAATATTGTTGATTTTTGAGAGGATTAATTTAGCTACTATTGCTTTAATAATGATAAATTTTAAAGATTAATTACATTAAAATATTCTAAACGTACCAATTTTTAATAATTATCTACGACATATATCTAGCTTTCGAGGCTTTGGCTTTAATCAATAGTTAACACTTCTATCATGTTTTAGCTACAAATAATTTTATCCCAATTCATAGTACAACCTATTTCAACTTATGGTAATAAAAGTAGACTGAAAAATCAAATTGAAATATTGAATATAATTTTAACAATAACTTAAAACATATTCATTAATTTAACATAATTTGTATCAAGTAATAAAAGAATTTCATATTTTTAATACAACTTTCGTATTTAAAATAATCATAATTACTAAATCAAACTTAAAATTTTAATTTTTATTAACAAAGTAATAAGAATCATATTGTTGTAGTTAATACCATGAGTATGCACCATACTAGTCATTAATATACTAGCTAATACCGATCATTTCAACTGACATCGATTAATATTGGTCAGTATTGAAAATACTTGGTGGAGCTTATAATTGACCAATTAGAATATAGGGAAGAAGATATTGATTGACTTTTTCTGAGTTGGTCAATGTTGAATTAACTACAAGTGCACAACATAATTATAGCTAGTACTGGCAAGTATGGGTCGATCCCACTAAGACCATGAGTATTAGTAATTACCGTTATCCTAATATCTAGTCTACACAATTGGTTTTGATTTTAACTTAAAAGAAAATAAAAACTAAAGCAAGTAAAATAAATGGTAGCAAGATTGACTCAGAGAATTGAGGAAGCACTTAGTAAACTATCGATATCAGAAAATTAGTATCTAGGTTTCGAATCTCCCTAAAACCCTTAACAAATTCATCTTTTATTATGCAATTATTTTATTGATTTATTGAACTATGGAGATTCCTATAGTATGCTAATAGTTGACCTTGAGTCTAATAGCAATTAATCCTAAGTTTGCAACCAAATTACTCAGGTTAAAGTTTATAGGATTGCTTTACCAATTTATGAATCTTTCTATTAGGTTTGACCCTAATCCAGAAAATTTATGTTATCATATCTCTAGGGTTGTAATCAACTCCTTCCAATTACAGTAGATATATTCATAAATAGGATTTCTCAATCTCTTTATATGAAATCAAGTTATGATATAATATTCCAAATCTATTAGAACATAAATAAAACATATAATTAGATCACAATATATCAATCAAAACAATTGCATTAACAAAAAAACAAAATCATTGATAAAGTATAAGCATAGGTTTCATCTAACCTAAACACTAATAAGACATTCAGTTATACACGATTAGAAGCAAAATCAAACATAAACAGAAAGAAACATCGACGGATCTTTCAATGATTTCTTCATGTTTTCCACTTCTCTGGATCAAAATCGCCCTTGAGTCACCTTTGAGAGTTTCAAAACACCTCTATTAGTCTCTTTCTTCAATTTGTCTCAAAAAATGTCTTTTATATTAAATTCTAAGATTTTGGCTGATACATGGTTGTGCATCAAACTGTGCATAACCAAAATCTCTGAAAATCGCGAATCTACACGACTTAAGAGAAGGGCACAAGATGATGCACAACTGTGCATCCCTTTCGTGCTTCGAATCTTTGTTTTATGCCATGTTTTCTTCCAAATTCTTCTCCTTTAAGTCCGTGAAGGCAATTGTTCTCTGTAAATGATAAATGCATAATTGACTATACTTTTACGCCCATATTTGATGTATTTTCCTTAATATTTTATACAATGAGTATACATTTGGTACTTAATTCGTCTGAAGTGTGTATACAGATGATAATTGCCTTCATGGACTTAAAGGAAAAGAATTCGATCAAAAACATAGCATAAAATGAAGATTCAACAATCTAAAGGGATGCAAGGGCATGCATATGACCATGCACTTTCCTGTGGTTGTGCACTTTTGCGATATCCAAAGAACTCTAATTATGAACGGTTTAATTCACGACTGTGCAAGATATCGTGCATAACCTAAAAACCTAGAGTTCCATATAAAAGAGATATTTCTGAGGCAATTGAAGGAAGGAAGTGGTGGGCATCTTTATGAAGAGTGCAAAGGCGATTCCAAAGGCGAATTAGAGCTTGAGGAGTAGGAGACACAAAGTTTTTATCGACAAATCCTTCAGAACATAAGATTGGAGTACAGTAACACAATCCTATAAAATTTAACCTTAGTAATTTGATTAGAAATATTAGGATTAGTTGTTGGTTGACTCAAGGTCAGCTAATAGCATACCTTAGGAGTCTCCACGGTCCAATTAATCAACAACACAATTGCATGACAAAAGATCAATCGATTAAGGGTATTAGGGGATTCAAAGCCTAAATAATAATTATTTGATATCGGTAATTAATTCAATGATTCAACAATTCTCTACTTTAATCGTGTTTCTTATTTACTTTATTTTCTTAATTTTAGTTTCTTTAACTCAAAAACCAAGTTCAATTATTAGGCTAGATAATATAATAATGGTAACTACTAGTACTCACTATCCTTATGTGATCGACCCGTACTTACTGGTACCAGTTACAGCTACGTTGTGCACTTGTGGTTTATTATAATTTTGACTATCACAAAATAGGTCGATCAGTAATCAAACTTGGAATGAATTAAGTACCAAATATATGATAAAAGTATAATTTAACAAGCAAAAATACATTAAAAATGGGTTATAAATATGATAAATTATACATATATCAAACATCCCCACAATTAAGCTTTTATTTGTCCTCAAGCAAACCATAATCAAAATTATAAATCTTACACATCAATCCCTCATCAATTTCAATCTATCCATTCATACTATACATCATCATATCCCATTAAATCAAATTAACATACAAGTAGAATCAAATTTTCCTAAAATTAACCTTTCTAAGCAATATTAGTAGTAATCACATCATAATCTTATTGAAGTCAAAAGCACTAATCTTTACAACCTTACTAAAATGTCACTCAATACGCTCAAGTGTTTAGGGTGAAAAATATCAAAACTCTTAACCAATGCATGATAGAATTCTTACTATAAGCTTGCATTAAAATCATATATCTACCACTTATATATAAAATAGAAACAACATTCCAAAGGTCTTTATATAGGTTGTAATGGGGCTTAGGTATGGTATGATGAGGATAATAAAAAGGGATAAATTGAAGGATATTTACTACACAATATATTTCGAAATTTGTTTACAAAAGCATATAAGTCCTTTCATTGCAACTCTATTAGTATCATGAACTTATTCATTTTTTATATAATAACTCTTTTTTAATCAATCATTAAGTATTAAGTACAACAGTTAAAGAAATAATGGATATTTCAAGAATTTCAAGTCTCAACAAGTAAATAATGTGAATAATCTTTAAAGTTCAAAACCATAAAAACGTCTTCAAAGAAAAACAAGATAAAGGTTAATATGTGGGTTTAATCAATGAAAAAGGCTAAGACTCAACTTGGTTATTCCTAAGAGTAAATTTAAGGGTGTGGTGATTTTCAAAGATATAGGCTTAAATAATTTGTTGAATCTAAGTGCCTTCATCATGTCAATGCTTCTAATTTAACAAATATGGTCTCAATATGCATAATGAAAGCAAGTGATTGAACCCAAGTTTTCTATATTATTTAGTGACATTTTCATGATTTTTGTTATACTTTTCGACTCCTTTTGTTGGATATTGTGCTTAATTTGGCCTAAGAGTGTTTGTTTTGAATTAATGTAATTTAAGGGTAAAATTGTCATAATTAATTAACAATTGCACTCTCTTGATTTGTAAGACAATTGATATTACAAATTATTACTTTTCATTGCAGGTCACTCAAGAAAAGTAGAGCCAAAGAGTGAAGACTAAGAACACAAGTCAACGAGGTCACTCAAGAAAAGTAGAGCCAAAGAGTGAAGACCAAGAACACAAGTCAACAAGGCAACAAGAAAAGTTTGTTGCAGCGAGAATGATGTTTCGCCACAGCAAAATCAGAAAATCTTTGAAGAACCTTTCGGGCAAAGTTTGCCGTGGCGAGGATAATGATTTCGTTGTGGTGAAATCAGCAGATTATTAAAGAAATCTTTCGAGAAAATTTGCCACGGTGAACTCATCCTTTCGTCGCGGCGACACATTCGAATTGGCACCAGACTTGAACCATTTTTGACAAAGTAACCAACTGTACAAATTTGATCTAGCAACCCATTTTTGAAAAAAAAAAACCTATTTGGGATAACATATAAAAGGAGAGAGGGAGTTGACAGATATTACATTGATATTCCATCATAATCCCACTACCTATCACACCATCGTCTTCTCTCATATCCATCTCATTCTTTCATTTTTCACCATCAACTTCTACCATGGGTGCCTCTGATTACTTCTCGGTTGTGAAGTTTCTTAGAGCTATGTATGGCTAGGTATTTCTCTCCTCTTAAAAATGTATCAATGGCTAGAGTTCAATGGGCTTAAAAGGAGAGTAGCTTAATCCATGGTTTAACTATGATTTATGAATTCCTAGGTTTAGGATTTGTAATTTGTAGTTGAACATACTTGATTATAGTTTAATCAAGTGTTGGATATTCAATAATTGGTTTGGATTTGTTTATGTATAACTTTGAGCTTAAATATATGAAGTCTCATATATGTCTATTTGTGATCTTGTTGATTCTCTTTTATCTTGCATAGTTGTGTTTGATATTGAGTTGATTTTAGATTCCAAAGTGACTTATTGCATGGACTTATCCACTACACACACTAAGAGCATTTAACAAGGTTTTAAGAAATGGAGTCCCATTAATTAAGATCTTGGACTTAAAGAATTCTTTAAGGTTTACCTATTTGAAACTTAGTGATTTCCACTCCCATCAAATTAGTTTCGAAATATGATAACCAATGCTCATTTTCAAGAGGATTCTATCACTTGTTTACTCACTTGTTTTAATCTTTTTGTTTTTTATTCCCAAAAATCCGAAAAATACATTTTACATACTTTTTACAATTCATTTTAGTTCAATTAATGTTTTCAAAGATCAAACCTCCCTTTTCCCCAATTAGTTTGCATAGCATGACATCTAGGTTAACTTAGGTCCATTCATTTAGGTTCCAATTAAGTGAAACGACCTGAGATTGTACCCTATATTGCAATTCTTGGATTATTTTTTATTTGACCTCCAAGGGTAAGAACAAAGGTCCGAATAAAATGGCGCCGTTGCCGGTTAACCAAGAAATTGGTTCTCTAGGTTAGCTTTTGTCATTTTGCTGCTAAGTGAGGTTAGGAGCCTTTTCTTTAGATTGTATAGCTTCATACTTGTCAATAATATAGGATTTCATTTTTTTCGCATAGCATCAAACATTTTGAAAATACAAACAAAAGGATATTGAACTTTCTGCACTTTTAATACTTAGCATTTTTGCACCCACACAATTTTTAACATTTCTCTTGATTGCTTTTTGATCTGTGCATACCTACTTTGGAGCATAAAGCATATTGGGCAGTCAAGTGGTGCAACATGGACTTGGAATCTTCTGGTGTGGAGAGGAAGCTGCAGTTGCAAGAATTAGAGGAGTTGAGGTTAAAGGCGTACGGGAACTCTCGCCTCTACAAGGAGAAAACAAAGTTGATGCACGATAAAGTTCTCCAAAGGAAAAACTTCAAGGAAGGAGACAAAGTTCTGTTATTCAAGGCTCGTTTTACTTTTAAGCACGGAAAGTTCAACACTCGTTGGGATGGGCCATACACAGCCACTAAGGTGCACAATTTTGGTATGGTAGAGCTTTTACATGAAGAGACTGGAGCCAAACTCAAGGTGAATGGCCATCTATTGAAGCTCTACCATAAGAACCAGTAACCACCGTAATTCTCAGGTTGTTTCTTTCCTTCACTTATTTACTTACTCTTGCTCTGTGATCGATTATGACATTTTAGGGTGCATTAGTTTGTTGAGTAAGTGTGGGGGAGAAACTATTTCATTAGGAAAATAGCTTAGTTTTAGCTTAATTAATAGTTTTTCAATTCAATAAAATTTTCTTCTAGCTCTGTCTCTTGCCTTCCTTTTGTTATGCTTAATTTCCCCCTGTGTTTCATCTTTTTATTGCTCTATGTTAATATTCACTATGCGATGGTATTTTGTTTATTTAACATTGAGGACAATATTTTGTTCAAGTGTGGGGGAGGAATTTCTATCTTTTTGAATTCAGCAAAACAGCTTCTTCATGCATCAATTTTGCCCACTTAATTGTTTTTAAATAGGTCATGTGTGTGTTTGAAGTTGTTAACTCGGTTTGAGGCGAATTTGCACTTACATGGCATTTTTAGCGTTTTTGCCACTTTTCGTCGTGGCCATCACTAGTTTCATCGCGACGAAGTCCCCTCAGAAGTCCCCTCATCTTTTCTTGCCCCAAGCAAATGTTTTTATTCCCTCAGTTCAACAATTCTTCCAAATTAGATTCTTAATACTCCCGTGTTGAATTTTTTAAAATTTCAAAGTTTTACATGTGCTTTTGAAAAATTGTCCATGTTTTAAAATGATAGTTGATTTTGGCTAATCCCATTTTTCAATGTTTTCAACAAGAGGTAAATGAGCGTACGCTAAGAAAGTGGTGCTATGTGGATTATTGGTTCTAGACGGTCTTAGAGTTGATTACTCTCTCCCGAGTTATAACCATTAACCCTAATTTATAAACCCTAATCAGATTATAGAAGTTGCAATTTCTCAATTAACAACCTATCCAAAACCTTAATTAGATCTGAAGTTGTCTAATAAACTATTGGAAACCTATGTAAGATCTCTCTTTGCATAATTTACTGATTTGATTTAATTCTTATTCTATTAAATCACCTAACTCTCATTAGCCCAATTTAATTATTTTTCACTTTATTCACCCTCTCAATTATCAAATTATGCACATCCAGAATTAAATCACAATAAATCTAAATAATGCATAAACAATCAGATTTCATAAATCAAAGATAAAACCCTGAAGGTGACTTTAGAAGCAACATCAACATCTAAAAATCCTATCATTAACTATTATTCCAATTCTATACAATAATAAAACTGAAAATAGTAGGAAATACGAAATTGAACAGACGAAGGGAGGCAGCAAAGTCGAGAAACTCCTGATCTAAGAAGTACGTCCAATCGACTTCTTCTCCTTTTCTCTCATCCTTCTTCTCTTTCTCTAGCTCTCGATAATTCTCTCTAGGGTTTCTCTAAAAGTGGTTGATTCCGAAAGCTCTCCTTCCTCTTTTTCTTATTCTTTAAATACCTTTTGTGTTCTAAGCAGTCCTAGAGTTTTTTCGGGGTCCAAAAGATCTGAAAAATCTTTAAAAACTTGACGTTTTAAAATGTGTACGCATCTGCCCGATACAGGCCACGATTGTGGGCCATATCCGAGCCTTTTATCACAATCGTGGCATGCAGGTCACGATCGTGGACCATGTCCTAGGCTTTTGTCACGATCGTGGCATATGGGCCAACTCCAACACTTCTGTCAAGATCATGGGCTATTGTTTTGGCCCTAGTGTCTTGGAAACTTCTCCGTTTTTCGATGTTGACCCTAAAACACTAACAAACATATCAAGGTACCTAAAAAAAAATAATTAAGCTCAAAGACTTGTAGTAACCCATAAAACACTTGAAACATAAATAATTAATAAACTAACACATGCATAGGTGTGACACCCTTGTCACCCTCGTGCATGGGGAGTCATGGGTGTGACAAGGAGTTTTGATGCACCACCTTGCACAGTGGTGAAACTAACCATGCACGGTGGTGACATAAAATCACCACTTTGCACAATGGTGACTTACCAAGTCACTGCCGTGCATAACATTTAATGCAAAAATTATGTGACTTTGGTGTTTTAATGCAAAACTCACAAAATAACCCAATTAATATTCATGCTATATTCATACCATTTTCACTCAATTAATCTTACATTTGGATCAAAACATAAGGATTTGTAACCAAAGTCAAGATATGAAGGCAATTAAAAGTAATAGAAATTAGACTCAACAAATTCCCCCACACTTAAACTATGTTTGTCCTCAAGCATAATGAAGAACACTAGACTATAAAAGAGCAAATAATGAAATAACAATTTTCCCAAATAATAGTCAAAGATATCAACGATCAATTCGAGCAAATAATGAAAATAACAAATTTCCCAAATAATAGTCAAAGATATCAACGATCAATTCAACAATCACAACCTAAGAACTTGAAACTCATAATACCCCATGAATAAGCAATTCTTCTCATATTTAGCCAAAATCAACAAGCAATTCAATTCAAAGAACCATCAATAAGTGTGATAGACACTCACTCCACTCTCCATCCTCTCAAGCATTCAAAGGTAGTAAATATTCGCTCATCATTCATTTCATGTAAGGTATCTACCATAGGCTTGTTACTAATCAAATCTCCACCACTCTCAAACACAAACATCAATCCGAAGGTCTTTATTTGTTTGTAATGGGGTTAAGCTAAGGGTAGGAAAAAAAAGGACAATTGTAGTTTAAAACCACAGAGCTAATTGAGCATTCAAAGTACTTCAAAAAATGACAAATAAAACACTCAATTCTTTCCTCTCACGTAATAAAGTTAACACTGCCTATTTTTACGTCTCTCCTTTTCTTTCATTTTCAGGTCATCTTCTCTTTCCTTTGTTTCTTTTCAGTTCATTTTTTTCTTTTACATTCTTTTTATTTCTTTTTTCTTTTTTAATTATTTATTTCTTCATTTAGACAATGAAATTAAGGGAAGAAAAATATAGAGGAGAGAAAATTACTACAACCATACCCATCCCTAACTCAAAAGCCAACTATAAGCTATGATTCCTCCACACTTATTCCCTAAACTCGATTATACCTTTTCAAATGTTTAAGTTGCCTTTATGGTAGGTGTAGTGAAGCGGATAAACATTTAAGTTCAAGGGTCATATTTTGGGTTTAAAGAAAGAAGCAGATTCATTTAAGCTCAAGAGGGCTCATTAAGGGTGACATTATGGTGGCTTTTTAAGCTAACAGGGTAAATCCTAATTGCCTTCATCATTTCAATGTTTGCATAAGCTTATGTGATCTCAACTAGTATTTGCAAGCAAGTTCTAAAGTTCCTTAATCATAAAAGAACACTCTCAATACTGAATGCTCGAAATTGGTGTTTAATAATTCAAAAAGGCTAAAATTCTTACCAAATGAAAAATGTCATTCATCTATTAGAACAAGCTAATATCCTTTTAACCGAAATCCAAGTTAATCAATCTAAGCATGCAAGTATACTCATTCACTCATATTATGCATTTCTAATCCCGATTGAGTTCATTTAATGATCATGCATCTCTAAATAATAAATGG